>OU015495.1:135524701-135559701 GCA_907164885.2 Dolomedes plantarius | reverse complement strand
TCAGTCGTTCATTTAGCAATTTCATAAAATTCAAATTTTGCAGCAGAGAGGTATAATTTCTACTTGTTACTATTTATTAAGGGAAAAGAAATGTATGGAAAGGAAAATGTATCTTCTCTTAAACAAAGTATAATATCAGCGTTATATTTTTACAAAGTTAATCTTTACACAGATTCTTTATTTGTAAAAGAATGCAGCTGAGTTTACTGAATCATTATTAATGTAAAGAAAAATTTGGAAAAACAATATTTAAAGGACAAAAAGTATATTTTTAGCAGAAGCGAAAGAAATGCAGTGTAAAGTGAATTTCAATTTTCACGATTCGCCTTAGCAAGCACTATGCAAGTAAATATTCTTCAAATTTAACAGACTAGCTATGAGTTACTCTTTATACTAGATAATGTGTCAGTACTGCAATACGGCTAATTTTGACATTTTCCTATTTATCTTTTAATGTATTAAATATCTGATAGATTTCTCCTCTTCCTTTTAGTTGTGGAAAACCAGCATGCCTACAGGAGAAGGTGCCAACAGGGTCCAATGAGGTAAGCGAAAGAATTTTCAGGTTCGTTCTACACCTAAATTTCTATGAATGCATGGATCTTTGGATAAAAGCTGCCAAAACACGCTGTATAAACACTGTCAAAACTGGAAGATAGGTTTCAAACTTGCTTAGCTTTCCATCGGTGTTGCAGGCTGCAGAAATTGCTGATCATATTGAGATCGTAGAATTTTCTCGATTACCCAGATTTAAAGCTTACGTATAGCATTCTTTTTAATCTCTTTGAGCCAATCATCCATACAAAGAGAAACGTTGTAAATGACATCCTCTTGCTATAACGGACATGAATACGAATAGCTGTTACAATGTACGAATCACTAAGTTATTTAAATTATATAAACATGGAAGAGTTTTTAATTATTTACCAAGATTATGAAGAGATAAAATACGTAGAAAGTAATTTCCGGTGAATGTTCATTAAACTTTTACTAATAACGTTGTTTAATTCAAATTTTAAACTATTGTCTTTTCTAAAGCTATCTAAGATACGAACAGACATAATAACTCATTTATACGAAAAGAAGGTGTCCTACTACAGATTATTTTTTTAAATCTATTTCATTTAGAATCATGGTACTTTGTAGAAATCAAACCATGGATTTGATTGAATTGTGATTTATGGCATGATACGAACAAATTTCGGCTGGGATATTCTTCAACTGGAATATTGGCAAATACTCATGCTGGATTCACAGAGGATCATACAACAAGAGACGATAGCATCTAATATGCATGGAGCTATGGTTCAGAATTCTATTTACCCCTAAGAGTTCTTTGATGAGATCGGGACCTAGTAACAGCTCGCTTGTGCAACTTCGCATTTCTAGAACAACCTCCTCGTGCACTCTGAAGAAGGAAATAAAGCTGAAATAATCAAGTATTTGTAAAACTTCAGTAATCCACTGAATTATCCACAACATGTCAGTAATGTTCAAATTTTAGACCTAGGTGATAAAATCAAATAAACGAGTACCATCTATGAACATTTTGAAGCATTTTAGAATCCCGCCAAACTTGAGAGTTAAAACCAAGTAAACTTGTCGGAAATATTGTTCGAGTAAGTACCCGATATAAACATGGCTCTAACTCCGAGACACATTGTATCGCGATTCTTCAGACAAGAGAACCTTATCGAGCCCTCTAAAAGCAGAAAACATCAACTGATTTTTTATGCTTGTTGCAAGCGTCTGTGAATGTTTGGTTTGTAAGTGTTTAATTACTAAGAATTTGACACTCAACCTTTGGTCCTTATGACGTAATGGATGTATCTGAATTTTCTGTTCCCCCAAAATGTTCTACCCCAAAAAAAATTTTGAGATGCAGGGTTACATATTTTTTAATTCTATTTTTTAATGTTTCTTCACAACCTCGCCCAATGTGTTGCGAAGTGCTCCTGCACGGGGTTCAGATTGTTAGGTTGCAATGTCATCATCATACTTCGTCTTTCAAGAAATTTCATCAGCATGTGATTCTCGATGTTCAGTCGCCTTGTCATTCTTATGCAAAACCTGCTCTTACGGAATCCAACTGTTGTTTGAATGCTCAAAATCAATACCTGTTATACGCCGGACGCTGGCATTGGATACAAGAGTCTGTGGGTTCAAGTCTCACTCTTGGCATGGACGTTTGTAGCCGTTCGGAATCGGTCTTTAAGCAGTAGGTCCCAGTCAAATTAGCCCTCGTGTAGCAAAAGTTGAACAAAACGCTCCAAACCAAACCAAACCAATTCTTGTTATATACCAAGTTCTTCCGGAAAGGTAACTTCAAATTCTGAAGCTCTACCTTATTGTGGGATAAATGGTTTTTCAAGTAGCCTCCAGCAACAACGTTCAGGTGCAAGCTAATTCTTAAACATCAACTAATGTAGTGTTTGTTAGGGTTACGACAGTTTTGAGAATATGCATGGCCTATATATGTGTATCTGAAATTATCTAATAATATGGAAAATAGTCACAAACCGGGACTATATATCAACAATAAACGACAAACCAAATATTCAAAATCTAAGCTTATTTAGACTCATCAACGGATATTTTAGCCTATTTACAAGAATCATATTCACAGTTATTCGAACTCCTGGAGAGTATATTCATTTATTTCTACTTATTTCAATCTTGTACTAACCCGTGAAGACACCGTGAAGTCAGCTATTCTGTTCAAGATATTGAATGCTGTTAATGAAAGTACTGTGCAAAGGGTAAAATCAAAGATATTATTAGAAGTTTTTCAAATGAAGGCGATTTTTCTTAATTTAAAAGGCAATATTCGCAACATATGAATTATGTTATTTTTATATTTTAGGGTGGAGTCATCGACAATGTCTGATCCCTCTTGTGGACTTCAGGTAAGCCTTTCTTTGACCCTTCCCTGTTGCACCTTGTATAAAATCTGAATTTCACCCATGTTTCTTATAATATATATATATATATATATATATATATATATATATATATATATATATATATATATATATATATATATATATATATATGTATATATTGTATATTGGTTCTTACTGATACTCGATGCTTAAATTGGTAGCCTTAATTAAAAGTTCCGTAGATGTTGCAAAAATACTACAGTAAGACATACCAGATTTACATCGTAATTGTGAATTTAACGATTTATGAATGCGGGTGGCTCATTATATCTTACTTTTCATTGTCTTAATTTTATTTTTATAGGATTTTGTACCTTAAATGTTTAGCAGGTTAAAGATAGTGAACAAAGCTTTTCATTTAATAAAAAAATAATTCTTGAAAATGAGCAAAAGTAATATTCCAGTTAAGCCTTGTGTATAAAGATCTTGGGAGGCACATTTAAAAATTTAATGGGCATTAACATGAAGACATTTACCAACACAAACAGGGAAAATTTTCTTCTTCTCGTCATTATTTCTACTGTAAAATTTCAACCAGCTGCATCGATTTTTAATAGTGCATTGTGGCATCGACTACCTGGAGAGAAAATTAAAGTAATAGTCTCATTTTTATGATTTCTCTGTCCAGTTATTTGGTATAACACTTGCTTAATAAAAGTAGAATAAATCCCAAAAGTATTTTTCTAAAATCTCTATTGAACACTTCTCGTGTAAGGGTCATACCTGAGTTGTAATACAGCCATGAATTTCCGCAGAAAGAAAGCCATTGGGGACAAACCTCTTACTAAAATTTAATTATATATATATATATATATATATATATATATATATATATATATATATATATATGCATGCATATATATATATATATATATATATATATATATATATATATATATATATATATATATATATATATGCATATATATATATGCATATATATATATATATATATATAGTTTGTTAGTTAGTTCCGTTTTCCTGGGTTCGTTAGGATTGAATAAGAATCTCTTCAGAAAGTTCACACAAAATAAATTTATTATTTTGTAAATTCTTCAGGTGTATACACTGTAGAGTATTGCATTTCAACCTCTCCGTTAACAAAAGAAATTCTTCTATCTCGGCCTGAGACACTTCAAAAGATTTCCGACGGCTTGGGTGGCAATATGCTGACAGCAATTTTCCTTTTGTTCATCCGATAGACTTGTTCCACAGGACCTTAGGGGACGTGGTCATTTTTCTTGATTTAGTCATCGCCACCGGGTGACGCCGCTGGTATTTATTATAAGTGACAGGAGACCCCCCAGGTGCTTTCATTCATGAACTATCAATTGTTAAGCAGCATCCTGGAGGCGTCGCGTGCCTAAACAAAAGGACTCGTGCCTTTCGCATTTTACCGAAGCGGCCCTTTTGAGACTCTTTGAAGTGGCTTGGAGGACAAACTAAAAAGGCGGCCGCTTTAGACCCGGGGAAAATATTTCATTATCGCCCCAGGAAACCCATTTCCGTTGCTCACTTGTTCTAGATCGTTCGACTTTCTGGAGAGTGATGCAATATCCGGTGGAGGTCTTCTATAAAAAGAGAATGGACCCCTCAGTCGAGGCTTGCGTCTTTTTAGTTCCTAACACGTAGCGGATCCAGTTCTAAGAGCAGCCGGGTTTGCCGCCCTTATCGGTTCAGAGTCCCTTGTGACTGTTTTGCAGCGACGATCTAGTTCCTGCAGGAGTAAACATACTCCACTAATTTGTCGGAGACCAGTCTTCGTGGAAGGAGCCTTTGCTACCTTATTTTCCAGTGAGGAGTCCTTTCTCCTTAATTTAATAATTTCATCGCTACCGGGTGCGTGCAGTGATCACCGCCGTTGATATTATTGGGGAGCCCTTTCCCGTCAGGAGAAGTGCCGTTTCTTCATCATTGAAGCAGAGCCAGTTCTGCTAGCCTAGCGGACTTCTGTGTTCTTACTCCGCCCCACGCCGATAAAATCGAGTGTGATTACCTACGTTACGAAGTTCATCTTACATCTGTGCAGTGTACATATCTCATCATCATCAATTTGATTAATAAATTGCATTTGTTTTGTTTATGTAATGAGTGATGTATACCTGGTGTGTTTAAATCATCTTCTGGTTGACACTACGAACCTCAGTTCGCTACAACACAAATTCAAACATAAAAGACGTAACAACTATCTTCTATACAGCAGAAAATTCTGATAACGCAAGTCAGGATACCAGAATTTGCAATACAATACACACCAATTAACGCAGTTACAACACATTCAATTCTCACAAGGAAATTGAAATGAATTCCAATGCCAGTGTCAGGTATATTATAGATTTCCATAGCGCCTTCTATGTCAGTCACAACTAGATATTTCTAGAAGCTTCTAGAAAGGTTTAGTCGGCAAGTTGGTGAAATAGTGGCCAAAATAAGTCACAAAATCCATCGCCAATTTCGCGATAACTTTCATATTTGGCGAGATTCCCATAGACTCCCATATAAAAATACATAGCTATAGGAGTTCTTCCATAGAAGCCATTTTAACGAAACAAAATGCAATTTTTACAAAATTCGTAACACACACACGCATATATATATATATATATATACAGTGGAATCTCGATCGATCGTTTTCGGATCCATCATTTTTCCGTATGTGTCGTTCATTTTATCCAGTCCCAACGATCATATTGCTTTGTTATGTTTCCGTATCTATCGTTCATTTCAATCGGTCCATTGAAAAACGATAGATCGAGATTCCACTGTATATATATATATATATATATATATATAATTCTTAAATCTTTACCTGGTTACGAGCCTGCCATTTACTGGCTATATCACGATGATCTGAATTTTATTAGATAGCTGTTTAAAGTAGAGTATATTATAATTCCTCCCCGAAAAGTTTGGAGATACAAACTATCTCGAGTGCATTAGAACTTAAATATCTGATTTGATCAACATTTTGCCAAAAAATTACTGTGTGTAATAACAGCTTTATTCTCTACTTATAACAATCAGCTTCAATAAACGGTTGACTTGAAATTTGAAGTTCAAACCATTAGGAAAACAAAGAATTAACTCCCTTTAAGCTACAGGAACAACAAAATACATATAAATATTTCCGCTTCCAGAAATCAAGATAAACAAAATAGTTTTTTTCTTTATTATTTCGAATACGCTATGCGAAACCATAGGAGTGGCATCGGGGAAAAAGACTCGCTCATTCACTAGATTTAGGAACATCCGTTAAAGAATGTTTATCTTCCCATTCATTTCCCTAGCAAAGAAAATACACCATTTCCATTTCTTTAATCGTCTTTTTCGGCAATTATGGTTTTTCTGCAGAGAAAGGTAAAGAAGTGGTAAGAGATCGCGATTCTCATCTGAAATGAACGCGGCCCACTTCTTAGCATCCCTCCTCTACGTCCGGCAAGTAGCGGGAGGTCAGGCGAGATCTGACCTCCCAGATGACTCTCCAGTTCCCGGAGTTACCGAGTGAACGCCCTTTATGCTTGCCTCCGCTAGCGAGAGCTTTTGGAAATTTACTCGTACGCTCCAGAACGATGCATATGTATTTGTTTTTGTTTTTTTACCTCTTCTGGGGTCGCTTCTAAATGGTTTCAGTTCGTTACTAGTGACCTCCACAAGTAGTGACCATTTGCATCTGTATCGTGCGTATTACATTTCAGCGTACGTATTTTAAACGGAAGAATTCTGAGTGCTTGGAGTTCAGAAGGGGTAACGTCATGAACTGCATTTATGATTTCTCTTTTCGTAACTTTTTTTAATTGTGATTTTTCCGTCCAAGCTGTGGTTTGTTTTTAGATACTAAGTTGTATTATCTATTTTGTCCTGCATTTTTTTTCTTATCTAACTCTATTCACAAGGTTTCTTCAACTCTAATCTTTTTGATTTTAAAAAATCGCTTTCGCAGGGTTAATGTACATTCCAGAATATGGAGCTTTTCGGGGATTTTGGATTTTGAAAATAAGGTAAATAGCCGTCCTGGAACTCAGCGTCCTGGCAAGGTGAATAGGGTTGACATCATAGGAGTGATTAAAGGGAAGAAAAAATACATCTATTTCGGATTTCTTAGAAATTATGCTGTGCCAGAAATAGTACAAAATAAACGCGTTTCCGTTCTCAGGAAAATTTCAGGCTTGATTCTTCTTTTACAGATAATTCTTATTTCTGCAGATTTGTGCTATAGAATTCTACGACAGGTCATAAGTAAAATATGTCAATATTTGTGGTAAAGGTTCATATCGCATGAGTACCATGTAGTCTTTTGATCAAAAATGGCATTGCGGCAAAAATCTTTATGTCAAATTTCACAGGAAAAGTCATTTATAAGTAACCCCCAACTTCGACATGGACTTTTACGTCAGTCATGACTGTAAAGCCATATACCACGGTTAATGAAACACCTCCGTTTTACCTCTAATATATTTAAAAGAAAATTATATTACGTAATACATGTTGCTGCTTAACTGCATTTCCCATGCGACAAACCAGCAGATAAGAAATTCGTACTAAGTGCTAGAAATGTTATAGATTCTCTATGCGTTACAACTGCCCAATGTGAGAGTTTAGATTCCAACTCTACAAACTTTCTAAGCGGCTTTATTTATCAGTGACTTCTTTGTTTTCCCTTTTGTAATATAAAATGTAAATTTATAATTTATGAACAGCATTAGAACACATAAATATCAGAAAACAGAGCAATTTAACCCAAGTCACAATAAAAACCTCATATTATTTGAGTCTTCAAATATTAAATATTCGATATTTCATTTATTCGGATTATAATCTTTCAAACACTGAAATTATCCATGTTATTTCTTTACTTAAGGGTATTTTTCTTTTCAGCTATAGATTGGTTGGGTTCTTTTTATATTCCTATGAATTAACCTATAGCTTAAGGAACCCATTTTTCAGATTTCCTCTTTAGAACCAGAAATTTCATACCCCTTTGTAAGAACGGCCGTTAAAGGAGTTATATATATATATATATATATATATATATATATATATATATCACTCTTAGTACCGTATTCTTGGATACATGCTATCCCCCCCCCCCCCCCCGTAAGGAAACGTTAACAAGAAAAAAAAATCCGTGTTAGGACTACGCGTTAGTAGCACACAACAGGTCAGAATATCTAGAATTTTTAATCGAATAGTGGCTTTTGCTATAGCCATAATTTACTCCAAAAGACAAAAAAAGACGACGACCCATAGCTAACCGTAGGTATTTAGTCGTTAAGAAAAACGCGTAGCAGCTCAAGAGGTTGGAAAATTGCTACAAATTGTTGAAAATTGTGGTCAAAATCCCCGTAAGCCCCGTTATAAATATATCTTGCTTGTGCTTTTTTGCCAAATGTGAAGTAACCCAAACAGCTTGGAAAATTTTGCATCGATAAAAATAACGCAAGCTAAGAACGTTACGATTCGCCTCGGTTCAATTTAATTTTTACTTTCCAGCACTCTTAATCTGTCAACTACGGATCACGTACATCAAAATATTAGATTTCCCTTTCATAAATAATAAGTGATTACATCTAAACACATCCACACCGGTATTTTCTTCGATTTTTAAACATTTCTGATCCATTTATTTTACACACGTGCCAATAATCAAATCGAAGAAAAGATTAAGTCTGAAACAAAAATTGTTCACAGTTATATCATTATATAACTTTTTAAACTCTTAAAGGTGCTATTAAATTATATACTGCCAAGAAATGGTGATATTAATAATCCCTGTAAGTTCATACACCCTCACATTGAACGTGCCCATACTTTACCTATCTATCATCTCTCTCTTTCTCTCTTATATATTCCGTAAAATCTCGAGTATCATACGCACTTTTTTTTCACATTTTAATCCGCAAAATTGAGGGTGCGTATTATACTCGCGTACAAAAAAAACCCAAAAAATACCCAGTAGTTTTACACATTGGATAAACGAACTTACAGCAGCTGTAAGACTTTGTCGCGACACGGGTGCGAGCGCATCTGCAGTCCGTGATTCATCCACCCGTTTACTAAGCAGGTATTCCTTTTAAACAAACGAAACTCACAGTTCGTATCGTCAAGTGATAATGATGGTGATATATATTACGATGGCAACAATAATAATTATGACATGGAAGCAACAACAATAGATGAGCTGTATTCGAGTGAAAGTGATTAAGACCGGTAATTTGACAGTATTGTTTTTTTGAATTAACAATTTAAGTTTTCTTCTACCGAACTTGACGTTTCCGTTTCTTTTTATTACAAATTTTATTTATGTTAATAAATATTTGTGCAATTTTTAAATAAAATATTGAAAAGTTATGGGTGCGTAGTATATATATATATATATATATATATATATATATATATATATATATATATATATATATATATATATATATATCAATATGCATATATGTATGTATATATATATATATATATCAATATATATATATGTATGTATATATATATATATATATATATCAATATGTATATATGTATGTATATATATATCAATATGTATATATGTATGTATGTATATATATCTATATGTATATATGTATATGTATATATATATATGCATATCTATATCTATATGTATGTATATGTATATATATATATACAGTGGAATCTCGATCGATCCTTTTCGGATCCATCGTTTTTCCGTATGTGTCGTTCATTTTATCCAGTCCCAACGATCATATTGCTTTGTTATGTTTCCGCATCTATCGTTTTCCAGCATTTATCGTTCATTTCAACCGGTCCCTTGAAAAACGATAGATCGAGATTACACTGTATATATATCTATATGTATATATATGTATATGTATATGTGTATATATATCTATATATATATATATATGTATATTTATATGTATATATATATATATATGTATATATATATATATATATATATATATATATATATATATATATATATATATATATATATATATATATATATATATATATATATATAATGTATGTTTGTTTGTTTGTGTGAGTGTATATTTACACATGTATTGAGTTAACTATGGGCTTTCCTTTCACGATCCCAGGCGACATTCTTCCCCGGGGTTGAGCAAACTTGACCTCCTCCGAGATCTCGAAATGAAAACCAGGCGAGAAAGAGAGAAAGAGGGAGCCTCGAGCCATACGGAATCTGGAGAAATGAATGCCCCCGAATTATGCATTCTTCAGTCGGGAGGAATTAGCCGATTCCAGCGTGTGCATCGCGTATGTGTGTGTGTGTACACTCTGCTGTACGGGGTGTTAATTATGCCTACAAGACATAACGTTTCAGCGGCGGAGCAGGTCATCGCAGCCCCGGACTTCCTCGGAGAGAGGGAGACGTAGTTGCGCCCCGCGAAATTAATTTTTCTAGAAACATCCACCGACAGACTTTCTCTCTGAACAATAAACTCTCTCTGGTCCGGCTCGCGTTTTGTTGGGGGGGGGAGTGTGGGGGGTATCCACGAGGAGAAAACCCCACACCCCCTTCCCCCGCATACCGGCATGAGCTCCGACCAGTGAATGCGGTTATAATTATTGACGCAGACGACAGCTCAGTGCCGCCGCGCCAAACGACGGAGAAAAGTTAAAGGATTACAACACCCGGAATGGCAACGGCAAAGGGGGGGATTTACAAACAAAGGCTGTCGGGGAGGGCTTTAGTCATTGAAAGTGTTGATTGCGGCTGGGCAAGGACAGATAAGGGGCCTCATTTTCAGCCCCACTGGGCCCCTGCGTAGGAGTGGGCCACCTCGTGTATATTTTCGGGCATCCTTGTCATTGGGAGCCTCCCGATAGTATAACAGGTTGATGTTCTTCCTTTTTTTTCCCCCAGATTTATGTCTGGGTGTTCGTAAATGCTCGGGGGCCTAATCGTTCGGAAGAGGCAAGAATTTAAAGGCAGCTACGGCGAGATATAGCACCGAAACATTGATTCCGAAATGATGGAGCGGGGGAGGCGGATATCTGTTTTTCCCGTATCGGCGGGAAAAAAAAAATTTAAATTTCGATCGAATTATTTTAGGTACTACGCAGCTGCAAATAACTGGCAAGGATTCTGCCTCTAGGTGAATGTGCGAATTTAAACGCGACTGGATTAGAATCATTGAGAAAATTCTCATTTATCACGGACATATGAAACTATAAAAACAATAAAAATATTGCAATAAAAATATCATATTTTTCAATACAATAATGAACCAAGTCCGTAGTCAATGGGTCAACTAAAGTCAATGGTTAATTTATACAGTTGTTCAACTCATAGATCAGTTCTGTCAGAACTGACTCTCATGGACTTATTTCACTTTAACTCTGAACCTTCCCTGTATATATATATATATATATATATATATATATATATATATATATATATATATATATATATATATATATATATATATATATATATATATATATATAATGGAATCTCGATCGATCGTTTTCGGATCCAACGTTTTTCCGTATGTGTCGTTCATTTTATCCAGTTCCAACGATCATATTGCTTTGTTATGTTTCCGCATATATCATTTTCCCGCATTTACAGTTCATTTCAATCGGTCCCTTGAAAAACGATAGATGGAGATTCCACTGTATATATACACGTGTGTGTGTGTGTGTAAGTAATGTTAACGGATCGGGAAGAGGCGCAAAGGGTTTGTAACTTCATAGTACTTCGGATCTGGCCCAAGTCGTGGCTGGGTTGACGTGGAGACAGGCAATGGAGATTCACCAGACATCCACAAACGTTTCTCAAAAAGTTTTTATTAAAATATATTCCAGTGGGTCAGGTACACCTTGATACCATCACATTTCAGTAGCTTAGGATTTTAACATGATAATTCTCATGGAGCATGATAATTCTCAGAAAACAAAAAATATTCGCAGCGCAAAAGCTGCGACTATATAGGACGACTGGCTGACATAGAAGGCGCGAAAAACCCTTGACTCACGCCCGGAGTACGGGTGCATTGAACTTCTAATTGGTCAAATCCTGACACCTGACTTAAACGCCATATAGGGTGATCATTTTCGTCATAGTTCTCGAACTTTCTTCTCATATAAGTCTGGCTGCGCGTGGCTTTAGGGGAAATACTAATAGGTGATTTTGGTCATTCCCAGGTCGAAATCAAAATGACGGGAGTCATGGTATTGCGATAATATAAAAGAATTTTGAAGAGGCGTTTCCTTTCATGGTTATAAAAGTTATCGTTTCATATATATATATACGCGCACTGTAGGATCAACTTACAACCAAGCTGCAGAAATGTACTGCTGTATATGTGTTAGTACCACAACAATTGAAAAATAGTTAATAATTATCGTAGCTCTTTTACCCATATGCCAAACATCAGTGCTGTGATTGAAAAGCGTCATTTGGGATATATATATATATATATATATATATATATATATATATATATATATATATATATATAAGCATTTAATTATAAAAGTTATATGATAAACAGAATCTAAGAAGAGCAAAATGCATTTGTGTTTGTTTTACTACTGCAAAACTGGGGGAACATTTTTTGTTCCTTAATCATTTGTATTGATCATCGAAATACGCGACGTATATTAGCGCAAATACTTTTATCGCATCGTCGATAATGAGTGGTGAGAAAGAATTTTTCACCCCCTTGTCTACATAATATGAAAAACTTTTTCTGTTACTTTTTGTCAGAGAAATTTCATAAAGCTATTGATTTTTAGATAAAAAAAAGGCATAGTTATTCCTAGATAAATTTTTTGCTGTTATGTTCTGCCTTTTCAATTTTATTTCAATTTATTAATTCAATATAATTTTAGTGAACAATAAAATATTTTATTTCTCTTGCTTCCAGTATACTGGACGAGAAGGCGGTTCTAAATATACAAATTTAGATATTTAGGGGAACGGGACAATTACTTCCTCACCATGCAGCGTCTACAATTTTAAATGTTTAGAAAATTTTCCCACATTACTACTTGTTTCAATATCTTATTTATAGCTTTTGCCAGTTAGAATGCATCCCCACTTGTGTCATTCAGCTGAATTAAGTACAGTGAAATGATACGCACTTATCTATCGATTCATATCGTATCGATCATGATACAACGCTTAATTTTCAATTGCAGAGTATGTATCTTTATCCTATTCACTTTGCTTTCCATCACAGTTCGTCCGTATCATTTATTAACTCCCTATTGTGAAAAACCTTTGCTATGAGAGATACACATACAGTCTTATTTGAATCATATCTAATCTTTGATGTTTCGGAGAATTATTGACTCCACGTGTATCACAACTGGGGGGGCTTATCGAAAATTTTAAGGGGGCTGATTCAATGCAAAGCACGGTCCGAACTTTGCATGTTTGAAATCTTTAGCTGAATTCCGAAACGTATTAGATTATCCTTTAGATGTTAATTACATCATTTTATATTCTTAAATAATTATTACCAGTTTTTTATCGTGCTTTTGAGTTTATAATAGTATATAAAAATAGTTTAACACTTTGCAATTATAGAATTAATTCTATCATTAAAAATGTTAGGCATAAAATTTTCCTTACACAATCCCTTCCCCCCCCCACATATATATATATATATATATATATATATATATATATATATATATATATATATATATATATATATATATATATATATATATATATATATATATATATATATACTGCCAAAATTAGTTACAAAGTTACTGGCAGTATATACTGCCAGTAACTTTGTAACTAATTTTCTAACTATGTTTCTATGCATATTATACATAAAAATGAAAATTAGATGTTACAGCAAGCCTACATAATCATTCCTTTATAATTAATCTTTTAGAATTAATCTCTGAATAAATGTTAATTCTGAAATATTTCTGAATTATCGCTAATAATATTACAGTAAATAATCACCCTCATCATTAACAACAATTGCATTATAAGCCGCTACACATAAGCATATATTATGTAGGTATTATTTATTTCGTTACGCTCAGGAGGATACCATTCAAATTATGTGCTTATTAGATATATTTGCCTTCAATTCGCAATTTTCTCAAGTGATAATAAGTATTTCAACGGTGGAAAATTCAAAAGTGGTTTAAAAGACACAATATGCTAATATTAATCTTCAGTGTGCTAATATCAAGTAAAAGAAACTTTTAAATTGACTGCTGTTGAAGTTAAAATTAATGTATACAAATATTCAAATGATTTACGTTCATGACTTTTTAAAAATATTTTTTTTCTTTTTGAAATATATCATAAAATTACTTCATACTGATAGTATAATAAAACCGATTTCATCTCTTTTTTTGTGCAAATTTATAATATAATATAAATTAAATATTAATATTTATGTTTTTTAATAGAAACAGCTGTAATAATATGCCACTTCAAGCCTGTTTCCAGGTGCTAAAATTAGGAATTTTGACAATGTTAAGGAAGAATAAGACCTTTTATATTTAGTCCGAGTAGCATTTGTATTTTTTGCAATTATCCAGTAAATTTAATCGTTATTTCTATCCATAGTTTAGACCAGAGGTTCTCAACAAAGATAGTATTCCCCTCTTGCGGGGAACTTTAGGGTTTCTGAGGGTAGGGAAATTGTGACCATTATTCAGAAAAGTGTGATTCCTGCAGATTATGTACAATTTGTAAAATTGTAGTTTGCTTTTAATTTAATTTGTGACATTAAATGAAGTTTATTGAATGTCACAGATTAAAATCATTTCTTGAACATGAAGCACTATTTTCATTCGAAAAATTAAATTATTATTCAAAGACCAGAAAGTAATCCCTTAAAGAATTCCTCCGCGTATCCTAGATGTGGCAAAGTAAAAACAATCACAAAATGTTTCTCATCTACTACAATCTTCATCGAATAAAATAAATCATATTACCCTGGTACTCTAATGAACTTTTTGTTTATTGAAGTATGCTTCAGTAACTTTAGTCTGTTGAGTAATTAGTTTTGAATATAGAAAAATACTAATTTTATTCAAGTTTTGAAAAACTATCAACATTTTCAATTGCTATTAAATATGCAAAACTCTAGTATGAAAATATAAAAAATAAATTTATATGTAGAAGAAAATATAAAAAAAGATTTTCAATATTATATGAATATTATTTAAAATGCACTTTGTTTTCGTTAGACAGTCTTGGGAAGAGGGGGGGAGTGGAGCACAGAAGGTTGAGAACCACTAGTTTAGACATATAAATATTTTTAAGCTTATTATTAACAATTCAACTACCTAAAAATGCCAAAATTGCAATTGCATAGTTGAACATTTACTTTTAATGAAGATGAAGCCGCTTTTACTTCTGCATGTCTCATTTGTAAATTTCAAAATTATTGGGTAATTTTAATTGTCACTTCTAGTGGTTGTTAAGACAGATCTCAATATTTTTAAGTTATTAAAAACGTAACAATTTCAAAACGGCAAAATTGAAATACTCTTAAAGACGACAGATAACTTTTTACTTTTGCCTGTCCAAACAAGATTTGCACACTTTATCCAGTAATTTTAATCGTCACTTCAAGTGGTGGTTACGACAGAACCTGATGTTTTTAATCCTATTATTTAAAACATAAAACTTTTAATTCGGTGAAATTGTAAAATTTTTAATGAAGACGGAGTCCCTTTTAGTTAGCATGTCCAAATAAAATTTGTATGTTTTAAAATTATCCTGTAATTTTAATCGTCACTTAAGACAGACCTTAATGTTTTAATCCCATTTTCAAAAATGCAACAATTCTAAAACGTTTAAATTGGCAATACTTTTAAAGAAGACGGACCACTTTTTACCCCACGCATTCCGAAATAACATTTGTACATTTTGTGATTGCCCGATAAATTTAACAGCCTCTTTTGACAGTGATTAAGACAGAACATGTTTTTCAAGCCTCTGATTAGCAATGCGACAGTTTTTAAAATGCAAACCTTCAACGGGAAAATTTCCAGAGATTCTAACGTTGCATCGGATAAGTTGTCGATCTTCGATCGTTCCAACCGGGGAGGGGGGGGGGGGGGAAACACATGTTCTTTCTCTTCTTCACAAAAGGCCGGCCAGGCCACGTCAGCGAATGTTAAAATTATTGAAACGGCAGCGGGGGAACAGACCACAGGGAAGGAAAAATTTGCATATATCCTGCGCGGCGGAGTGGGTCCGTTGATTGCGACCTGAACAGTAGCAGATAAGGGACGCCATTTTCTGCCCCACTGGACTCGGAAAGGGGATGAAATACTGTCCTCTCACCATTCGGCTTGGCCCATCCCCGGTCACCAAGCTGAGCCCCTAGAATCAAGGCGACTTCAGAAATCATCTGGAAAGAAGATGCAGTACAGTGAAATCTCGTTTAACCGGAATAACTGGGACCATAGGCAATACGGATAGTACGGGTAATAAGCAAAACAAAATCCTTAACTAAGCAGACCTACCATTTATTATGATAAAAAACTGTTTTATAATAAAACTAGCTGAAAACCCGTACTTTGCTGAGGAGTACATTCAAATTAAATACAACTGTCAATGTAAGCAATTAATGCCAAAAATATGTATCTATATATATATAATAAATACAACGATCAATGTATGCAATTGATGTTAAAAAAAAAAATGAAAAAATATATTTATAAAAAAATCGTAACGGATATTTTTATAGACAAAATAATGTAGAAGAAAATATTCAAATTAAATCTAATAGAACATACTAAAGAATATAGTACAGTTAATATAGTACAGTTTGAGGAACATTTCTTTTACTGTATGTTAATATGTTTTTGGATAATGTCCAACCGTCTGCCTCATTAGCAAGAAAATAGATCCATATATATATATATATATATATATATATATATATATATATATATATATATATATATATATATATATATATATATATATATATATATATATATATATATATATATATATATATATATAATACAACGATCAGTGTATGCAATTGATGCAAACAAAAGAAAAAATATGTTTATAAAAAAATCGTAACGGATATTTTTATAGACAAAGTAATGTAGAAGAAAATATTCAAATTAAATCTAATAGAAAATATTAAAGAATATATTTCAGCTAATATAGTACAGTTTGAGGAACATTTCTTTTACTGCATGTTAATATTTTTTTGGATAATGTCCAATCGTCTGCCGCATTAGCAAGAATTTTTTTTTTGTCTATTTCGTTGTTATGCACGTGACGCAAAATTAAAAGAACTTGATCAGCATTTAAATTAAATTCTAAAAATTAATCTTTAAATATTCAACAAAAAATCAGAAAATGGAGGTAAAGATTCAAAAAGGATTTCGTTTTAAAGTAATTTTTATGATCCTACTCTTGATATAAATTTTATAACCCTCGGATTATTATTTTAAATGAAAACTTTAAAGAATGTTACAAAAACAGCTTAAAAATTTAATTTTAGAAAAACTAAGAATAATTTTTCAAAAATCTCTTTTAGTGCACCCCTACGCTATAAAAAGAATTGCCATGCAGAATTTCAGCCCTTTAGATCCAGCGGTTCGGTCTGTGCGTCATATGTCATTCAGTCAGTCAGTCAGTTACGGAAGTGTTTTATATATACAGATTACATAGTTTTGTTTACAAGACATTAAAAAATATAAAAATTCTAGAAAAAAAAACGAGAAGAAAAATTTGAAAACTTTATTAATGTTGAAAATATGATAGTTTTGTGATAATTATTTATAATAATATTTTTTAATTTATTTATTGTACTATGTACTTACTCTGAGAATTCGAATAATATGTTTCTGTTTTCAAATCACTTCCTAACAAAGAAATGGTATGTCTAGTAAAGCTTTCTCAAACTCAACAAAAAGCATTTTATACACTAATTTATTGTACATTCTATGCAGGAAGTACATTGAATGAAACTAAATAATGAATATTTGGCGTACTTGTAGTTACGTAGTTGCTGTCATAGTTAAAAATTATTGTCTAATGTGAACATTAAGTAAAAATAATGTCTGCAAATCTAATCCGGATTATTCGCAGATCCGGATTAACGAGGGCCGGATAAACGAGCTTTTACTGTACTTCCTGGTGTAACTTGGATTCTCAATAAGCGTGATTGTAACCCGCTGTCAACCATCCTAATGTAACAGAGAAGCATCAGTTATCATGCTGACATAGAAAAAAATTTATGTGATACATTAAAATATGTATCTATATATATATAATAAATACAACTATCAATGTATGCAATTGATGTTAAAAAAAAAATGAAAAAATATATTTATAAAAAAATCGTAACGGATATTTTTATAGACAAAATAATGTAGAAGAAAATATTCAAATTAAATCTAATAGGACATACTAAAGAATATAGTACAGTTAATATAGTACAGTTTGAGGAACATTTCTTTTACTGTATGTTAATATTTTTTTGGATAATGTCCAACCGTCTGCCGCATTAGCAAGAAAATAGATCCATATATATATATATATATATATATATAATACAACGATCAGTGTATGCAATTGATGCAAACAAAAGAAAAAATATGTTTATAAAAAAATCGTAGCGGATATTTTTATAGACAAAGTAATGTAGAAGAAAATATTCAAATTAAATCTAATAGAACATATTAAAGAATATATTTCAGCTAATATAGTACAGTTTGAGGAACATTTCTTTTACTGCATGTTAATATTTTTTTGGATAATGTCCAATCGTCTGCCGCATTAGCAAGAATTTTTTTTTTGTCTATTTCGTTGTTATGCACGTGACGCAAAATTAAAAGAACTTGATCAGCATTTAAATTAAATTCTAAAAATTAATCTTTAAATATTCAACAAAAAATCAGAAAATGGAGGTAAAGATTCAAAAATGATTTCGTTTTAAAGTAATTTTTATGATCCTACTCTTGATATAAATTTTATAACCCTCGGATTATTATTTTAAATGAAAACTTTAAAGAATGTTACAAAAACAGCTTAAAAATTTAATTTTAGAAAAACTAAGAATAATTTTTCAAAAATCTCTTTTAGTGCACCCCTACGCTATAAAAAGAATCGCCATGCAGAATTTCAGCCCTTTAGATCCAGCGGTTCGGTCTGTGCGTCATATGTCATTCAGTCAGTCAGTCAGTTACGGAAGTGTTTTATATATACAGATTACATAGTTTTGTTTACAAGACATTAAAAAATATAAAAATTCTAGAAAAAAAACGAGAAGAAAAATTTGAAAACTTTATTAATGTTGAAAATATGATAGTTTTGTGATAATTATTTATAATAATATTTTTTAATTTATTTATTGTACTATGTACTTACTCTGAGAATTCGAATAATATGTTTCTGTTTTCAAATCACTTCCTAACAAAGAAATGGTATGTCTAGTAAAGCTTTCTCAAACTCAACAAAAAGCATTTTATACACTAATTTATTGTACATTCTATGCAGGAAGTACATTGAATGAAACTAAATAGTGAATATTTGGCGTACTTGTAGTTACGTAGTTGCTGTCATAGTTAAAAATTATTGTCTAATGTGAACATTAAGTAAAAATAATGTCTGCAAATCTAATCCGGATTATTCGCAGATCCGGATTAACGAGGGCCGGATAAACGAGCTTTTACTGTACTTCCTGGTGTACCTTGGATTCTCAATAAGCGTGATTGTAACCCGCTGTCAACCATCCTAATGTAACAGAGAAGCATCAGTTATCATGCTGACATAGAAAAAAATTTATGTGATACATTAAAATATGTATCTATATATATATAATAAATACAACTATCAATGTATGCAATTGATGTTAAAAAAAAATGAAAAAATATATTTATAAAAAAATCGTAACGGATATTTTTATAGACAAAATAATGTAGAAGAAAATATTCAAATTAAATCTAATAGGACATACTAAAGAATATAGTACAGTTAATATAGTACAGTTTGAGGAACATTTCTTTTACTGTATGTTAATATTTTTTTGGATAATGTCCAACCGTCTGCCGCATTAGCAAGAAAATAGATCTTAAAGAGAAAATTTTTCTTATTATTTACACACATTTTGTTATAATTTTTCTCGTTCAGTGAATCTTTATATAATCTTTATATCACTATGCAAATAAAAAATACTTGAAGAATTTGAAATTTCGTTGTAAAAGAAATCGAAATTCAAAGTTTAAGGCATGTCCAGATTTTGATATATCAGACGGACCAATAAATCCATTAACGTGTGTTTTTCCTTTCGTACATATAGGTAATGTTTTAAGGTATTTTATCTTTGTGCTTTATTCAAATTTCATTTATAAAATCTTGTAATTACCACCAAACGAAAACAATAGGAAATATTTTCAAGGTACTTTTTACTTTAAGGAAAAATTTTCAAAATTTTCCCCCTTTCTGAAAAATCTTAGAATTAATTTGATGAAAAAATGTCAAATGAACAAAGCATAAAATTTCATAGAGAAATAGAAAATGGTAAATAATGAAACCAAAGTTGTAAAGCGGGATGCGTATATACAGTAAGCATTAAAAAAGTTGTACAAAGTAACCATCGCAGAAATATTAGTTTTGGGTTATTTTATTTTAAAATTTCTTAAATATTTTTAAGTTAAGAAGATGAAATGAGCTCTTTTGAAAACTTTGTGCCCCTGACGCCCTTGAGATAGACTTTAGTATTCAATTTTCTGAAACTAAGTTCATTGAATAATGATAAATAATTCACGAATACTAAGGAGGAACGAATTCTAAACTACTGTGATCAGGTTACCTAAACGTTCTTATTTTCCAACTTTTATAGTTGAACTAAACCTTCAAGGAAGGGTGGTATCTTACTTTAGATTTTGCTTCAAAGTTTTTGTAGAATTATAGTGAAGATACCAGATGAAATAAATGAGAATAATTGGCCAGGAATTAAAATTCGTATTCTAGAACTGTCTTCAGTAAAACGGGCACAGTTTCAGCAAATATCAGTTAAGATGTTTTATCTTAAAATATAACTTATGAGAACATTAAAGACGATGAAAGATAATCCATTGGAAGCTTCAATCTTCTTGACATTAGAGAGGTTTTTACAGTTATCTTGAGTTATATATATATATATATATATATATATATATATATATAGAGAGAGAGAGAGAGAGAGAGTAAAATAAGTGATTCAAAATATGAAAAGCAAAATGAACTTATTAGACAGTTAACACTGCTCCTAGGATGCGGTGGCCCGCTCGGCAAATGCATCGGGTCAGTGATCTGAAAGTTGCTGGTTCGATACCCGTCGCAGACAAAACCGCCGGCGTGTACACTAAGGACGGCTGGTGCACGGGAAAAATATGTCGTAGCTGCAATGTACTCCAAGTCCCAAACAATACCTCTATAGGTGCGGGGTCAAGGGGTTCGGTCTCGTCACATGACTCGGTTAAAAATTCGCGGACCAGATAGAAGTCCAACCTCTCTTGAGGCAATGACACCCTTCTCCTAAGGATAGGGCATTTGATCTGTTCGTAGACACGACAACAAACAAACAAACAAACAAACACTGTTTCTTGGTGACAAGACGGCTTAATGCTTTTTCGTAAAAGTGTCACTTGAAACCTTTTGAAAATAGCTTTAAGCTGGTTCTATGTAAGAAACTTTAATTTAGCGTTCAATAGCTGATAAATCTTCTTGATTGGGCACATTGACCAAATTTCAATACTTTTTAACTAAAAAATAAAGAAAAGTACAAGTAGTGTTTTTATGTTTCCCGGCCATTTATGGAAAATAATTCTCTGAATAATTTGGCCTTTTTGAAACTACGGTGTATGTTAATTGCCTGTTCCTTTTTTTAATCAGAATGTATTTAAAATTCTATGTGAATAACACTAAAGGAAATTTAAGAAAAAACAGTTTTTATATAGACAAACTTTTTTTCTCTATTTACTGCTTAGAATCAGTTGGACCCTTTATAATTCCTCTATCCAAGGTATGCATTGTCGCCAGTTAGACAAATCATGCCAATGTTATTATGCGTATCGTTGTTGTTACAAGAACTTAAAGTATTAAAAAAACAATATGAATAACATTTGTTGCTTTTTTAAAATGAAGGGAACACATTGAAATTAACGTTGAAATTAAACAAGGCGTTTTTATTTAATAAAGTCTTGAAATCCTGAACAACCTAGAAAACTTAAAAAGTTGGGAAAAAAACAGGATAATCAAAATTTACAGAATATTGAATTCACCCTTTTCATGATCTATACAACATTCGAATGCTGATAAACTCAGTTATGAAATAGGTATCGAAACTGGAACTTTCTTTCAAGACATTTTTTTTTTTGAGCAATTGCTGAAATGCATTTATACTTTGAATAGCAAGTTTATTTACACAATAACCCTTGAAATTAAATCAAAGTATAAATAATTTTTAAACATGTGATTTAAATCTGTGCTTCAAATTGCAATCTGCTTTAAATAACTCATGTTGAATATAATCATCAATTTAGCTTCAATTTAAGAAGATTCTAAAACTCTAATAAGTTCAACTCAGTTTGGCTGAAACTAAATCCCAGTATTTGGGCACCTTGAAAGTATACCACTTCTAAAATAGCTTTGCGCGTACTGACAAGACTCATAAAACAAAATGTTTTGAATTAATTCATTTGAATGTTTGTCAAAAATAATAAAGTTGGATCAAGCGATGCAGAACATGCTTCCTCATCTCTAAAAGAATCCTCAAGCAAAATCAAAATATAACTTGCAATGCTTCGAATGTTTTTTCCTCCAACTTATTAAAATACTGAATTCCACGAGGAAGTAATTTTTTATAATATATTTTAATGTTTTCACCTTTGAAAACTTTATTGTTTGAATAGCCTTCGAATATTTATACAAAGAGTAGTTATATTTGTCGTATGTTTTTATATAGAATATGTATTTAAGAGGCTGGGAAAAAACCCTCTGAATAAAACTGTTGAATTATTACCATATGCTTTTTTGCCATCTTGATATGTTAAGGCTGATGTGTACTAACCCTATTCAATTCGCTCACCTCAATGTTAACCTTTAGAGAAAATTTGTCTACAATTTACAGCTACATAAATGCTGATAATACATTAAAAATTGTATTTTCAGATAGCCTGAACTTTTCTGCACCTAGCAATAGGATTCGTTATATAAATTTCTTCCACTAAAGAAATTTGTGAGCGGTTAAAACATACTATAGCAATTTTTTTCCCGAATAATTTAAAATTTAAAATATTATGTGCGTTTTTTTAAAAAAGAAAAATGCCCCAAGGTGTAAAATTTCTTTCTCTATTACAGTACAATTTTTAAAAAAATCTTTAAATTCAAGTCGGCAATCGTTGGAAAAATATTCTCCATTGAGACAAAATTCCAATCTCTATTGGACAAATATTGTAACATTGAGGTGAGCGAATCCAATAGGGCTAGTACACAGCAACCTTAAAAGTTGTTGCTTATTTTCTTTTTTAATTCGTAATCATGATGCTAAAGCGTATTTTAAGTATATTAATATTTTAGTATTTTAAATTTATATTAGTATAAAGCCCACTTTATTTAATGTACACGCGTACATAAATGTATTACTCATTTATATTATCTTTCATAGTTTCTAAATTTTAAGGTTGTTACTTTCTTAATATCTAGTATATTTAAAACATTAAGTGGAAAGTGGAGTGTTTCAAAAATGTTCATGGATTCTTTGTAAACTTTGTTATGGTACACGTTTTAAGCTCAAATATCCACGGTAAATTTTTTGCGATAATATACTGAATTTTAATAATAAATAGTTATAGTTAGTAATATTTTAATATTTCAGAATGACTCATTGTCAACTCAAAATATCAAATGCCCGGTTCTTTTCTTGCAGTTCTGGAATTTTAAGTAATAAGGTACCCATGAATCTATACCTATGAATCAATTTTAAATGATTATTTATAGCATGGTATCAATTTGAAACTAATAAGATGACTCGACATACTCATGAAACATATGAAACATATGACATACATTCAGTTTTTAAACCCGAGAAAAGGCAAATTGAAATATATAAAAATAGTTACATAACTTACTTAACTACATAACTTACAAGCTGAATTATCATGTAACACATGGGAAAACTGCTCGTTATGGCTGCGTGTGCAAATATATGTATTTTCTAATTAGATATATTCATACTAGCTGAAAACCCGCACTTCGCTACGGAGTACATTCAAATTAAATACAACGGTCAATGTATGCAATTAATGCCAATATATATATATATATATATATATATATATATATATATATATATATATATATATATATATATATATATATATATATATAAATATATATATATATATATATATATATATAATAAATACAACGATCAATGTATACAATTGATGAAAAAAAAATCGTAAAGGATATTTTATGGACAAAATAATGTAGAAGATAATATTCAAATTAAATCTAATAGGACATACTAAAGATTATAGTACAGTTAATATAGTACAGTTTGAGGAACATATTTTTACTGTATTTTAATATTTTTTTAGATAATGTCCAATCGTCTGCCGCATTAGCAAGAAAAGAAAAATATTTTTTTGTCTATTTCGTTGTTCTGACGTGACGATAAATTTATTTAAAGTACCAGAAAAAGAAATCACGTGATCAGCATTTAATAAATTAAATTCTAAAAATTAATCTTTAAAAATTCCCCAAAAATCAGAAAATGGAGGTAAATATTCGAAAAAGATTTCATTTTAAAGGAATTTTTATGACCTTTCTCGTGATATAAATTTTATAACCCTCAAATTTTTATTTTAAATGCAAACTTAAAAAAATGTTACTAAAACAGCTTAAAAATTTAATTTTAAAAAATCCGTGAAGAATTTTACAAAATTCTTTCTTAGTGCATCCCTACACTATAAGAAGAATCGCCATGCAAAATTTCAGCCCTTTAAGTCCAGCGGTTTGGTCTGTGCATTGTATGTCAGTGAGTCAGTCAGTTACGGAACTGTTTTATATATTCATACTATTTAGCACAATGTATGCAATTCAACTGAGAAATTTCCCTGTCTCATAAGGTATACATTTTAGGTGACATGGATGATATAAAATTTTGCTACCACTTTAACTTAATTTCTTTAAAATAAGCTAAATTTTCTTTCAAACTACATTGGGTCAAAAATTATTTTTAAATTCTAAAACTAAATTTAAATTAAAAAGTACCGCAATAATCGCGACTTTTTAAATTGAAATGTAAGTAGTTATTTCAATCTGTTCTAGCACATATACCTTTCTCACTCAATACATATACCAGCTTAAGGTCAACTGCTATAATAATAATAATAATAATAATAATAATAATAATAATAATAATAATAATAATTAATAAAAAAAATTTCAAATTTTTGTGTTTAACTTTATATAACTATAGCAAGAGGAAAAAAACTGGATTTGAAAATTTTTCAATTGAAAATGCCGTAATCTGGAGTTTTATTAATTTAATTGTCTAGTCATTTATCAAGGGAACTAAATTGGATTTCTCAAAAGACACTATACTGTTCTGGACAAAATATGGTAAGAGAGAAGCAAAAGCATATATCTTTTGAAAAATAACTTAAAATAAGAGGAGCAACCAGAATCTTGAACTAGGAAGGCGGAGATCAAATTTAAACTCTGGTCAGGATAAGGGAAATTAATCTTAGAACAACCCTTTTTATGCTCCAACGGGAGGGGGTTGAGAGGTGTCTTAAGTTGTGTATTGAAGAATTATTACCGTCTTCAAAATGCTTGTGCAACATCTTTAAACATTGATGAACACAGTGGAATTTATTATCATTTTTTTTCTCGTAGGAATGAATAGTACATAATTTGATAATAATACCCGAAAAATATCTACGTCCTAATAAATCTATAAATTAATAAAAAGGAACAGAATTCCAAGAAGTTTTAGCATTAATATCTATAGAATTTATTGAAAGAATTTACTTTGTTTAAACCCAATCCCTTGAAATGACCCTGGTTTAAAAATTCCTTAGCCTAGTGCTCTATAAAATTATGAACAGTTTGTAGATTACTTAATTTTGCTTTTTTTAAAATACTTCTGAAAGGAAAACTTTTATCTTGAAAATATAAAGAATTATTTTATGAATCAATTTTTCCTAACTTTTCTGACTTAATAAAAACTCGATTTCTATTTAGGGTCTGATGTATTCTTGCACTTAAATGTCTTTCGTTTTATGCCTGTTTTTTAAGTTCATTTTTATAAACAAAAGAAAATAAATATTTCATTACCAAAAATAGCTTGAATGTTTGGATCTTGTTTAACATGTTTCCCTTTAATTTGGAATACCAAAAGAAATTTACAACCCATATATTTTTTTTGCAAATATTTTAATTAGTGGATTTCGTGTCACCGACAACGTAGGTTCCTTTAATTTACATAAATAAAATCTTGCAATTCTTGTAAAAATAAAATTTATTTTTGCTAAACTCTGTATGAATAATTTACTTTTAATTTGTTTACATCATTCTGTTGTCTTTTATTGAATAAAACAAATAAAAAGGTGATTCCGATGTGTAAACAAGGTCAACGTTTATTATTTAAAATTGCTTTTCATCTTATTCACTGACTTAAAATTGTTTAATTTTAATCATTCCTCAGTAAAGTAGTATGCAATGTGGAAGTCAGCAAAAGTTTTTTTTGTGAATACTGGTTTTTTTTGCTAATACTGGTATTTCCTGAGGGGGGAGGGATTAAAATCAATGCAATGCAAAATTGTATAAATTATCTATAATTTAAGTTAGGGACATTAGTAAAATTTCGAAAAGAAATTTTCTCTCGGAATATCACGACATATATACTAGAAATCCTTGTCGGAACGTATTCAAATAATATAATGAACAGTTCTTTATTTTTAATTGAATCCTCTTATATCTTGAATAAAGTTTTTGCTCAGTAAAACTATGAAAAATTTTTTCATCGAGTAATTTAAAAATTTTATTTCATTGTACTTACTTATCTATTTTTTTTAGACTACTTCATTTAGGTAAAGGAATGAAGTAATGGGACCCAATCTTTTTTGTAGTTTAACTTGTGTTACTACTGTGGCTAAGGCTTCATTTTTTTTATTAATTAATTAATTAATTGTTTTATTTGTAAACACAGATATTAAAAATAATTACCTGTTAGACAGTGAAAGACAAATCCTGATTAATTAGTCAAGTTAATTAGTTCCTGATTAAGCTGCTACACTCGAGAAACTTTTAAATAATATTTAGTTGTTCATAGAAATCACTCCCTTTTACTCATACGTTGTGTCAGCTTGTATGGTTTATCCCATTAAAGAAATATTTTATGGAGTAGGCTTAATAAAAACTCATCTGATATCGTATTGTACATTGGAAATGTGTTGTATTCGAGTAAATGCATCACGTGTTATGAGTAATATAAATTTTGTATTTCTATAACAATTATTGCCAGCTCACAAAATCTTTCTGTGATAAAGTTAAGGTTTTTCAGTCACCTTTTCTAAAACAATATTAATTATTTATACTAATAATTTGTTCAACAAATGTATATTCTATACATGCGCAAATCCAATTTTATTCCCGTTTTTTATACAGATTCTGTATGCCGAATACGAAACAAGCCTAATTTCGTATAAAATTTTCAAATGAGGCAGAAAATTGCATCTTTGTATAGATAAGTAAAATTGAATACATTTAGACTTCATTTTTCACGCATCTGAAGGGAAAGAATCGTTATATTGTGCATACTTACTTGAAAACTGGAATATGCATAACAGAAACGTCACCCAGCAGTTTTTAGAGTTACAATACAACATGTTTATTCTAATTTCACACTTCTAAAAGACCCCTTTCCCCCAACCACTCAACTTAATTCTAAACCTTTTCTTTCTTTTACTGTGAGAACGTTTGCAATAGAAATGGAGAGTTCTATGAGTTCGAGATGGGGGAGGGGGGGGGGAGGGTTAAGAACTCATCGTCAATGCTACTCCTGGTACCATGCTAATCGCATTACTGAGTGTGATCAGAAACGAAAACACCGCCAGTATTCATTTATTCTACCGCACAAAGGAGGGGGTGGAATGACGTGATCTTTAGAACACCCTCATCTCTTCAATTAGGGGCAGAAATGACTTCATTTAGACGGCTTGTACAGGTTGAGTGTCTTTGCCAGTGCCGGACATTAAGATAGCTTCAGGGCCCTATCCATCTTTTAAATGCCACCATCGCTGTTTTCCCCTTCCCCCTGTCATATGCGTTTAAACTGCATCGGTTATGAACGGACAAAGCATTGTGATTAAAAGAAACTTTATTTGTAAGTCATGATAGAATATATATAGTTATACGAGCTGAATACCCGGGCTTCACCATAGAGTATATTCATATTAAATACAACGATCAATGTATGCAATTAAGGCCAAAAAAACAAAAAAATATATTTATAATAAATACAACGGTCAAAGTATGCAATTAATGCAAAAAAATGTATATATTTATACAAAAAATCGTAACGGATATTTCTATAGACAAAATAATGTAGAAGAAAATATTCAAATTAAATCTAATAGAACATACTAAAGAATATAGTACAGTTTGGGGAAAATTTATTTTATTGTATTTTGATATATTTTTTGGATAATGTCCAATCGTGTGCTGCATTAGAAAGAAAAACAATTTTTTTTTGTCAATTTATTTCGTTGTTATGTACGTGACGCAAAATTAGTTAGTCCAACTCAAGAAAGTCACATTAATCCACTTTAATCATGTTTATTTCTTCATCTGTCAGAAACCACTGATCCAAAATAGCGCATATCTTAGCGCTCGTCATTTTGCAAAACCCGCGGACCCGGCTAGCGCACGTCTACTATCAACGAATTAATCCTGCGTTCTACGTTAAAACCCTATTGTCTCAAACCGTTTAAAACTTCTGCGCATGCTAGTGAGGATTGCACCGCCGATGAGGCCGAGGCGCAGTCAAAGCTGTCAATCAAATCCAACCCTAAAAACGGGGATTCCCCTAATTTCGCGGCGCGTTTCGAAATATATGAAAATAGTGACGTTTAATGCCACGAAATAAATTGTCCTGAAGCCCCCTGTAAATTATTTAATTATTATTCTCTCTCTCTCTCTCTCACACACACACACACACACACACACACACACACACATATATATATATATATATATATATAACGTACTTTCACGTACGATTAACTTTAACTGTGTAGAGGAGATGCGACATAACAGTATAGACGTAGCCAGAGTGGTATTACTTCTAATAGACCGGTCCAGGTGATGGATTCACACTTTTGTAGACGTGGCGGTGGACACATTCGAGGAAAGAGCAGGAAAACACACACACACTTGAGATCCAGAGACGAACATCTTTTTCAGGAGCCAAAACACATCGGGGAGGAAATAACCACAAAGAGGAGAGGCTTTGATGAACACGCACAACACTGATGTGATACATATTATTTTAATTATTCCACATAGCAAAGACATTCCGGATTCAGCAGGACACACACAAACAATACTGGCGGCACACCCCGGGGCTTGAGAATACAGACTTTACATTATGGTATAGAATTGGAAGCAGTACGCGGACAGCGAGCAAGAAAGTAATGACGCAGCGCCAAAGAAGTAGAGGACGTTAAAATCCTCCGTCTCACCTTTTATACTGAGTAACTAGTATAATAGGTGTACTCTGATTTTGCCGCTAGGCTTAGAATTCCTTTAATTGGTTGACCCCGATCATGTGGTATTTCTTCGAAGGGGAATCGAGATCATGGAAGTCTAAAAATAACTTTCCCGCGCATGCGTTAAAGACAATGTTAGGTTATTTCGATTTCCGATTTCGTTTTTTGAAATAGGGCTGGGCTTTATTGAGAAAAATTTAGGATACGCGTTAGATGTAGGACAATTAATATTAGTGGGACATTATTATTACACACACACACACACACACACACACACACATATATATATATATATATATATATATATATATATATATATAGAGAGAGAGAGAGAGAGAGAGAGAGAGAGACTTATTAAAAATATTTAGAGACTGATTTAGTGCTACAACAAAAAGCTAAGGATAGGAGCAAGGTAACAGCAGTAAAAATACAGTAAGTGAATAAAAAGAATTTTTTTAATTTATTAAGAAATTTCCAGAGTTTTTGCGTGAAAATGTAGCTTAATTTTTCCATACAATTGTAACAGTTTTTCTCCATTTTCAATGGGCTTAAAGGGCGACTTCATTTTTAAAAAAAATTCTCTGATAGCTTTACCTTTATATGCAATGCTGCAGCAAAGCCGCAGGAAATTAATGAAAAACAATTTTGAAAAGGTTAAAAGTTTATTTCTCCTATCGACCATGCAGATGCTACAATAATATTCCCTTCGCTTTATTCCAAACAAGTAAACCCGACCAGAGAGAAGGGGGGGGGGAATAAGGTTTATAGTGAGATACCGGGAGGTGAAGGGTATGGAGGAGGCATGTCTATTTGCGTCCCGTTTGCCATCCTTTCTCCACCGCTCTCTTTCTCACGATATTTACATCGTTTTATTTAGAAGAATAAATGAAGTCATTTACGCCGCGATGAGCCGTAATTGGCCGGAGTGTGTGTGGTTCAGATCACGGACAGAACCCTCCCCCCTGCCCCCCTCCATCTTTTCTCAGGGATTCGAACGAAATGCCTCGTTATTTCTTGATGAGTGGCTCGCTCTCTTTCCTCTACGCTTAATGTAATTAGTATCCAGAGAGAGAGAGAGAGAGAAGGAAGGGCACTTCTTGTTCGCGGATCTGAGGGTGGGCAGGAAGGGTTTCCAAGAGCAAACCATCCCCGCTATGCAACCACTGTACTGTGCACAGCTATTTGAAATATCCATTCCAGGTCATCATCTAGAAGTACAGATGATGCAGCTGAAGGGTTTGTTCGGTGACCGCAAGCTCTCCGAAGCTGTCTGTTGACCTGTTACCGTAGAAGCTGAGCTCTGGGAAAATACGCATATGCGACGTTATTCATAAACAAACCTCGTAACATTACCTAAAATTTGAACTTATGCTTCTGAAATTAGGTCTGTTTAGCTTGAAATAGTCGCTTTATAATTACCATCGTACAAATGTAATATGCATTAAATCTGGAATAAATGGATTTGCTGCGCGGGTGGGAACATCTCGTAATGCAGTAGTGCTGAAATTTTTTTTAACTTCCTGGCTGAAATAAAAGTTCTTTGTAAAGTCAAATGAAGTATGGAAATCTCTTCAAACATGCTCCAAATGGCGGAAAAATTGAGTGATGACGCCCCAAAATTCAGCTATCAATACAGTGGTACCTCGGTTTACGAACGATTCGGTTTACGAACAAGCGCCGCGGAGATATAGAGGTATGGTGTCGCCGGAGATATGGCCGGAGATATGGTATACCCGTGGAATCTAGGATGCAAGCATTCGCCACACTTGCTTCGGTTCGCGAACAGTCCACACGTCAAGCTCAGTTGGGCTTTCTCTAGCACAGCTTAAACGTCGTTTTGTAAATATTTTTGTTTAAATAAGCCCTCAGTATGGCTCCCAAGAAAATGGCAAGAGCAAGTGATACTGCAAGCAGGGAACCTAACATAACTATTGAGTAAAAGAAGGAAAAAATCGCGATGCACGAGAATAGTGTGCGCATTTATAATCTCGCCACTCAATTTGGGTTGGCGAAGTCTACCATTTGTACTATCTTCAAAAACAAAGAGGCAGTATAGGCAGCTGATGTGGCTAAAGGAGGGACTGTTTTAACGAAGCATAAGCCTCAAGTTAAAGAAAAGGTAGAAAAAATTATTGCTGTAGTTTGGATCATCTCTAGTCCTCCCTCTCTTTTCAACAATTAACCATCAGCACCAGCATTTATCCATTACAAAGCTAGAATGCTGTACTAAACAATTATGATGTGTTAGTTCTTCATAATAAAGTTTGTTTTCATTTATTTTCATCATTTCTTTATAAGTAAAAACATAAAAACAAGGAAAAAATAACTATGTTCTAGGGGATGAACGGATTAATTTTTCATCCGTTATTTTATATGGAAAAAACTGCTTCGGTTTACGAACGTTTCGGTTTGCGAACCAAATCCCGGAACGAGTTAAGTTCGTAAACCGAGGTACCACTGTAATATCGTTAAAGCGAGGTATTAAATATCTTTAGGCTGAACATACTGATGATTCATTTTGTTAGTAAGTCTCCCACGATAAGTTTTTTTCTAAGTGCTGTATAATGAAGGAGAGTCAGTAAGTCCAAAAAATATTGAGCAAAGTAAGAGACTTAATCATACCAATGCCGAAAAGGAAAAAAAATGGCTGACCTATAAACTCTGTAACAAAATAAACCATTAACACCTCTTTAAAATTCTTCCAGAAACTTATTGTTCCCCTCCTGTCAAAATTCAAACGTCATACAGCTGTAGTCATCTATGATACATTTCTAGAATTCTCCCTCCTAACGGAAAACAGGTTGGCGTACTGCCAAGAACGAATGCATCCACCCTTTGGAATGAAAGCAAAACTCGCGGTAATTTTGATTGTGCTTTCAGTGCAGCGTTTGACCGTACATTACGTAGTTTTATTGCTTTTTCTTGTATAGAAAGCCCCATTTCCACCCAAAACCGGACGTTTACCTAAATCTTCATGGGCGGTGGGAACTATAACTTTTTTTTACGCTTTGTGTTTGAAGAATGCTTAGAGATTAGATGTTTCAAAGTTGATCGCAAATTCGTATGGTTTATGTGTTATGTGATCAACTTAAGGTCTGCCTATGTTCGGAGCACTTTTTTTCAAAAATATACAGTACTGATTAAATATATATATATTTAGTTCAAATGGGATATAAAATCATGAAAACAAATATAATTTTGGTAAAAAATTTCATAACGATTTAAAATATAGGGAGTTCTTTTGGAATTTTTAGTACAATTTAGTGCTTACGCCAGAGTCCGAACACTCAATTAAACTAAATATATTTTAATTTTCTTTATACATTATACTTCTGTGACACTTATCTGTGTTCTGAAGTAAAAGTTTTACAATATTTCCAAAAATCATTGAAATATACCAAAAAAGTAAAAAAACAATGATTTTTTTAAAAATTATCTTTTTTTATAAGTACGGGTACCTGTAGAATTATTAAATTAATACATATAACTTAGCTTTTAATTCATAGCGTAGAAAGTAATATGTAAAAGACTATCGCAAAATTTCATTGAAATATATAGAAAACTTTTAAATTATTTGCTTTCTCGTTCAAAAATGTAACTGAAAAAGGAGTCTTATAGAAGATGCATTTAAAGAGGCTACTCCCGGTCTTTTAATGCAGTCTACGGCAGGGGTGGGCATTAAGTCGATAGCGTTCGACCTGTGGACCACCAAGACATTTTGTGGTGACCGCCTTTACTAAGACTCGCATACTAAACGAAACATATTTATGGACATATTATTATGTTTGTATCTTGCGTTTTGCTTTAAAAGTGGTTTTAAAAGAGTAAATTTTTTTTATTGTAGTTATGTAGGTAAGTACATATTCCGTATTTATTATTAAGTTATAATAAATATTGTAGACCTTTTTTTTAGCTCACCACCCCTGCACCACTGGGTGGACCGCAACACCTTGAACAAATTAGAAGTAGCCCGTACCCTGGAAAAGTCTGCCCACCCTTGGTCTACGGTTTATTGAATTGGCCAAAAGTTCTCATCCAATGATCGTACGAACAAAAGTAAAGCAGTTTTACAATCCGAAAAAATTAGTCTTTGAAATAGAGCAATAAATACAAAAATTCGAAATTTTGCACCAAAAACAGACATTTCAATGTAGGCCTTAATACAGGGACTCCCAACGGGGTCCAGGTTGACCCTTAAGGGGTGGATGGAAGTTTAAAAAGGGTCTATAGTATTCTAGGGGTCTATTAGGGGTCTATGATAATTTTTTCTGTTTCACAATTTAATTTAATTTTTTAGGGATGGAATTATTAGATAATAATATCCATTTTAATATGTATAAATACAGATTTGCATAAGGCGAAGTGATCCATGCATCTAAAGTCGAATGTCATGACGCTTTTGTATAAGCCTTGAATGCCGCCGTCGGCTTTTATTTGTGCACCAACACTAGGCAGAACTGGGGAAATCCACTGGACCTTAAACAGCACATGGGTCCTCCCGATTCAACCATGAGAAGCAGTCTCGTTTTTTTCTCCTGGTGATGTTTGTGCAATTACAATTAGTGTTTATGAAATGTTGTTTATCCTTCTGAAATTAAAAATGAAATTAGTGCAAGAGTAATAAAACATAAACCTAATGAACCACTTTTTCTAATTTTTTGTTCATATTCTTAGTCAAATTACTATCTTTAAGTGTTTTATGTGCAATTATTAGTATTATAATTATGTTGTATGCTGTATATTATAGAGAAAAATGTGAGGGGGGTCGATGAAGAAAAATCATTCTTTTAAAAGGGGTTGATGTAGGAAAAAGGTTGGGAACCCCTGCCTTAATAGATATACTTAAAATACAGATACCTTTATAAATACGCTTAAAAAAATTAGAAGTTAATTGGTTCTCATTTTTAAAATAAATTTGTCATAGATTAGTAGAAACCAGCCTTATCTGTTATCCAAAGATAAGAGTTTAGACTATCCAAATGGTCATTTCTGGTGAATGAGGATTATTTAAACCAAAGGTTTACGAAAAATCAAAGGGGAAAATTCTTGACACTGGCAGCATTATCCAGTAATATTACCTTCAGATAGGAGGTAACAAAGAGATAATTAGTCTAAATTTTTGTCATTGCTCTGGTCATCTGTTAAATTGCCAACGGGGAAAAGTTGAAAATTGTGATTAATTCATCAGCTAATAAAAAATAAATTGCTACTACTGTTTTTTTTAATATATATATATGTATGTATGTATGTATGTGTATATATATATATATATATATATATATATATATATACATACATACATACATATATATATATGTA
>OU015495.1:135442201-135517201 GCA_907164885.2 Dolomedes plantarius | reverse complement strand
TAAAAAAAATTTTAAATGTGTCCCGGACCTCCTTAACATTGAGGTGAGTGAATCCACTTGATATGGCTATGTTACTAAAGGGAACTTGCGGAGGGTAAAGTAACATCTCATTCTTCAAATGTCTTTCATATGTTGCTGAAATTTGTCGTTACTGTGAAAACCATATGAAACTGATACGAAACTAGTAGCACTAAACATCCAAAGGCAAAATTTCAGTCCCTGTAAGGACCTAAAATGTTGCTTTACAAAGATTCCTTCCATATGATGCTCGGGGATTATGGAAAGTTATCGAAAATTAAATTTCGTCTGTTTTAAAATTTAAATTCTTAGCTCTATAGAAGCCTATGACGTTTGTTTATTACAGGATGTCAAAGAAAATCACTGTTGCAGAATTTAAACAACGAATTCTGTAGCAACTGGCCACGAATAAAATCAGAAACAAGATCTGATAAGTACTTTTAAAACCAGTATAGTGGATGTTACTGTTCTCTTCCATCTACATATCTGAGAATAGGCTAACAAGTCATTCTTCTGCTGCAAAATCCATCTACCAGTTTCAGTTTCTACCAGTTTCATTATCACGCTGTACATACGCTTCGTTGAACACGAGTAGCAACTACATGAAGGGTTGATTTTTCTTTTCATCTTACTATTTACAATCAAAAAAGATTGAGACTGGTACAAACTATTTTCTCTTTGAGTCACTGGGAGAGCTCAGTCGTTGAACATTTCTTAAGTGCCAAACGTAGGGTTGCATCTTAATCCCGAATAACTTCAATAACAAAAATCAAATAGTCCACTGAGATTGGATAGTCTCTCATTGACTTCACTGGTATATAAAAGTTACATCGTAACATATTCTTCTCTATGTACTTTTATGTACTCGTTATGTACCGCTTGTTGCTTTTTATATCTGGCCTGTAGTCTATAAATGTTACCTTTGTGCTTGCATTTTTTGTTCTTGTAACAAGTCAAATGCCACCAGGCATTTATCTGGGTTATTCCTTCCACTGTAAAATTTCGAGCATATTCTTCGAGGTGCTTATAACCACTGTCTTTACACTCGTTTCGAATTCTCACTGCATCAAAAGGTTTTTGTTGAGTACATGAGGTTATAACCAAATCCTCATTAGACTGATGTTGACACAATATACACAATTCAAAGTCTATGTCATTCACTCGCTTTCGTTTAGACGATTGGGGTCAGTCGAATTTAATTACACCATCTATATTTTAAGCTAGAATTTACCACTTGAAACCAAAAAAATATATAGGTAAATCTTGAACCGAAAACAAGTTGTACTGTCGTTCGTTCAACAACAACCTCCAACAGCATCTTTAGGATTCACTTCCTGTCTCTCCCAGAATTCCCAGATAGATTACAAACCCAGAGCTCTGCAATCTTTTTGCTAGGAGTAATTGCGCCCTTATCTAAGAATCCTACAGTGGACCTATTGCAAGACCAGCACGTTGTGGCGTCGTGAATGAAGTAGTAGTCGAGCAATCTGAATCAGAGCCAATTTAATTTAAATAACGAATTTATTACTAAATTAGCTAAAGATGATTGAAAGACTATGTACAATACGAATGAAAGTTTACAGCATAATAATTCAGTGTCTTACACTCATACGATCAAGTAAGTCCTTTTAGATGATGTCTCAGATGATTTCTCTAACTCTAAATCGGGTTAAAGTCCTGCTGGGCCCTCGAAGAATTTATTCAGCAGAACGGATGACTAGAATAACTATTGATCTGGATGATCAAAACAGATAAATCTCTTCATGAGATATCTTCCAACACTTAGCTTAATAGACCTAAGCTAATATCTCTCTTCACGGAAAAATGATGCTAACTCTTCAAGTCAGCGAAACGAGTCCTACTACCCTCGCTATAGCTATAACGACCTGGGTGGCCATGGTTATGGTTCTCAGCTTCAGAAAAAACAGCTAACTGAAGTTTCAAAATCTCTCCTGATGGTTTTCGAGCTTGGCACCACCGTCGAGACAATCTGCATATATCTTTTCTATTAGCGCTTGAATCCGTGATGTCATCTACCAAAGTTTCTCATTTGCCGGTTCAAAATAAATCTTTTATTTTACATTCCAATCAAAACAAAACAGTAGCAGACGATTATTCTAAAGTTGCCAAATTATCAACTTCAGAATAATCGTTTTCTGAAGATTATTCTGAAAACGATTACTCTGAATTTGATCGTTTTTTATCTCAAAATGCAAACGACAAAAATAAATTACAAAATCGTTTCCATAAAGTGCGAACGACCTTCCGTATTTGTCTATAATGATGTGCTGCACAATACTGTCACTTAAAAAAAAAAAGGCTGCAGGGAACTTTGCTGGAAGGGGGTAGGTCTTCCTCCCTTTTCTAAGAATCACACACAGGTCTGTGGGTAATTCCTAGACCGTGAGCCAACCATCTTCTTCACAGGACGCGCTTTCTCCCTTTTGTGCTCTGTGGCGACTCCGTCGCCCCTGATTCTACATCTGTCATCTAGACATTTTATTTATCTTCAATATGAGGTATTGCAAAAGAAAATCGGTGAATAAATTTCCGAAATAAAGTGGATTTCATGGCTACCATACTGATGACGTCATCTCTGCTATAAGCCCCACACCAAAGAGTAACACCATGGAAATTATTCATCTACAGGTAGTTTCTAATGAAAAAAATATACACCCATGTTTCCATCATTAATACCGCCACGGGACTACATATGCTCCCCTACTATTTTTTACGGACAATGGTCGAATGGCTATTGCACTGGCAATTCGTTCTGCTGGTTTGAGTCGCACTATTGACATGGATGTTTTTAGCCGTTCGAAATCAATCGGCTCTAAGCTGGAGGTCCCGATCTAATTAGCCTTCGTGCAGCAAAGAATGACCGTACATCTAGCTGTCAATCATCCTCTCGACCAATCCTTTGTAACCCTCGTGTAGCAAAAAGTTGACCGTAGCGCTCCAAACCAAACCAAACCAACCAACCCTTTGTACTGATCTCATTATTCCTGATCCAGTTCTTAAAGCTTAAAGCTAACTTTTTCTGAAGACACGAATTGTTAAATATTATTTTTTCTTATTTATGTATACTAAATAATTTATCACAATTTAGTGATGAGCTCTAGTGCATAAGGTTTTATATCCTATAACTTTTCTGTGCTTCATATAACATTAATATGGGTCTCCATGCGTTACAAAATTCTTTGTGTTGAGCATATCGAAAAGTTTAAGATTTTGCGTTTCTGAATGAAGATAGCTTTTGCTCTCTCCTGTATACCTATATATCAATTCTGTACTATGCCGTATAAATACACCAGAGCTTAGCGATAAATCTAGACGTAAGCTTCAAGATGTGTTTTCCGAATGGATGATTCTCGTTCATATCGAAAAGTTTTGACAAAAATATCACCACATTGCGTGTCTCTCCGAAGATCTCGGAAAGAAACTGCCATGGCTTATGGGTTTATTTTCCCTGCTTCAAAAATCTAGCCTCGTTTGTCGTCCGACGTGTGTGACAGAGTGGGTACCCGCTGCTTGCTTTTCTGTTAATTTCCATTCGTAATCCGGATTCACCTCCCGCGAGCACAAAGTCGGTCGCACTGTCGCCTCGACCGGTGATTAATTCTTCCGCATTGTGTCGCCTCCGCTTTAAAATCTCGCATCGTTGCACGCGGATGGCGGGAAATAAACCGCACACCGCCGATCTCCTTTGTTCCCGGGAGAGGAGGGTCGGAGGGGGAGGGGAAAAGGACTCCCGGAGAAAGTGGCGGTGACCGCTGGCCGAAGCAGTTAATGTTGCGGTCACTCCTTATCGCAAACGTGTGGAGTCCGCAGTTAATCTTCAGATGGTATGGCTGAGAATCCATCAACAGAGTGACGAAACGAAACAGTTTCGGAAAGAGGGAGAGGGGGAGGGGAGGGCTATTTATCCAGATACGATGGAAACCTTCAGATTTCGAGAGATACAGATAAGCTGCTTGTTGTTGTCACGGATGAGCTGGACTTCATATTCGGCATTCTGGCGATTCTCACGTTGGTTAAGTAAAGGTGGCCAGAAAGGGATTTTATCCCAGTAGAGTAGGTGACTTTAAGCAATGATGAGAATTTAGTCGCTGTATCAGCCCTTTTGACCATAATCTTCATTCGTCAATGGAACATCATATTACAGGTGATGAAATATATTTTCAAAACTAAAACGAAAAAAAAAAATCTTTGGAGAGAAAACTTGGCTGTGGATTGTCAAACCATACATTCTTGACATCCTTCGGTCTGGGACGATAGAATCGACACAATTAAAAATTTAGTTGAGAAGGTTTTACCTGTTGATAACACAAATGCCTGTTAAAAAATTAAACTAATTATTTTTTATCTGACCAGTTCAAGGATAATTTAAGATGGGTATCCAGGTAATCACGATAATATTGAATAAACAGGGCCGCCCAGGATAAATGATAGGTATCCAGGTAATCATGTTGATATTGAATATAGAGGACCACCCAGGGTTGAAGATAGGTGTCTAGGTAATGACGATGATATTGAATACGGAAGGTCGCCCACATTTTATAATATTTAGTGTCAAGAGATTTTACGGAATGGACTCGAGTTCGTATTCCATGGCATGGACGTTACTGTGCTGTCCCATCATTGGATGTGTTGTTGGTTCACCTTAATGGTGCTCCCATAACAAAGTAGTCGAGATATTCGTGGTGTGGGGTGTCCGAATGTCGAAAAGACACGTGCCTGTCGCGTTAGAAAGAAATTGAATAAAGATCAGAAATTGTAAACGAGACTGCGTTATCTCAAACCATAGGTAGAAAATCTTTGTTTCCAACTAGACAGACACTTTGTCCTGAGGTCAATCGTCCATCCACACTGAGAATTTTTGCTGGCTGCTTTATAATGGGAGCACCATACAGGTAAACCAATACTTTTCCCCACAAACACCCACACCTTTTACGGTGCCACCACTTCGCAGGTGGCTTCTCTATGAAATTAAACTATGAATTTTCTGTTGTGTATATTATGATTTAGTTAGTTCACCATTTAAGAACTCACAAATGTTCGCGCAGTGTTCATTGCAAAGATTTTTAAGAGGCCTCAAGAGCATGCTCGATTCTAATTCATGGTTCGAATAAGATTACTTCAATTGCCAATGTCTATCTGACTGGCCTGAAAAGGAGTAGCGATGATACTGGAATATTTCTGTTAAGTCCCTAACTCATTGGATGATTATGCCATTTATATTGAACTAAGAGCGTTTATAGAAACTTAAATTTTAAATTTGGACCGTCATAACATAGATGAACTTCAATCTGTAGTAAAAGCTACAACATAAGAGGATGTTTAGATACAAAATTTCTTATAAATAATATAATCACAATTCTTGCGATTCTGATTGACATTACACCCGATGACCTTTTAATGAAAAAAGGGTTCAATCGTTTCAGTCATTGTTGTCAGTGGTTTGAGTAGAGAACATCTATGAGGGAAATTAACAAGTTTCTAGGTGTCACACAGACATCCAGCCTACATTGCCCAACTTCCAATAATCGAACCGACACCCTAAAACCATCGACCAAAAAAGAAATGTCTCGCTCTTTGACATTTGAGGGATCGCTACTAAATCTTAATTCACTTCAAGTGGAATTTCGATCAATATCTAGTTTAAAATAGGATTTCGATTTAGGAATGAAAATTGTTCTTCTCTCTTGGAATATTGTTGTCTACAGTTCAGGCGGGCTTCTCTGTCGCAAGAACTACAAGGACACAAACTTTGAGTGTCCTGGCATAAGAGCTAGTGGCTTTAAAACTAAGATATGAAGTTTCATTTCCTACTGAAGTCTATAGCATAGCGGTGAGATATTAAGAATGGTGTTAAGCTAAGTAGAACTTTTTTTTTGAGATACGACATACTAGTTCATGTATAGTATCCTACATCTGAGTAAACCTTAGTCAGATTTTTATAAATCTTCTCCACCTTAGCTCAGCTGCTGCTTTTTACCAGAAGATCCTTCTGAAATGTATATATCCATCATGCATAGCCTTTTTTGGTCTGAAATCGACAGCCTTTCATCCGGTCTCAAGTTATCTACCGTATCGATTTAAGCTAGTGTGAGACCTGAGCAAGGCATTTGACATTGCTGAAAAGTTTCTTTCATGTGCTGCTGGCGAGATATATCAGGATTAATCCAGTTGATTTAAATTAATGACTCCATCTGAATACTGGTTAAGGTTTTTTTTTTACCTGAAAGTTTTGTTATACTATACGGGATCACAGTTTGTACCTGGTTAAATTTAAATACGATATAATACTCCGTAAATATACTAAAATTTTAAAAAAAATTACAAGGGATGTTTACCTCTCTTTGAGAGCTTTAAATTAATTTTCCTAGTTAGTATTTGAGTATTTTTACGAAAATTACATACCGGCAAACAAAATCCACTGTGTGTTGTTCATAAAATTGCTATTAAATTGTTTACATTTTCCTCTCTTCAATCTATTACTGCTTTTGTATGACATTAAACCATTGTCTGAAAGGAACAAATAAGACAGCACTAAATCTTGTACTGTCTGCTTTATGCGAAAATGGTTTTTATGATTATAACAGCATAGTTGTTTGAAGGAAGCTTCTAAGTCATAACGCATAAATCTTAATGTTTATGAGTAATTTTTTAAGCTCCCAAAGGTCTGTTATTCAGGTAACTTCTAGATTAGCATTGACTAGATGCTAGTTTGTTTGAATTTCGAGGATCAAGATCAAAATGAATAACAGAAAATGTAATAAATGTAAAAAGGGCTTTTTGCGTATAAGGAAATACATAAAAGAAAATACGAATCATGGGATTTAATATTTAATTATAAATCATTTTATGCAAAAAAAGTATATCAGTATCTAAATTTACAAAAATATTTTTCTGAGACCTGCCTTAAAGAACAGTGTGATACATAGGTAATTCAACTCTATACAAAAGGCATAACATATAATCGTAATGTAAAAAGATTTAAGCTACATATAAATGTAAAGTTGTTTATATACTGTTCAAACATTGCTGCATAATTCAAATGAGTGTATGTCTGCTATTTCTCTATCTGTCTCAGTGGGCAGGGCAGATATTCAGTAAAGACAGTTATACATAGCTGAGTGGGGTCCTTGAAATTAACGACAATGAACATTATGAGTTCAAACTTTACCAGTCGCAGTTAGGACGATGGGCTCTGAATCCCGAAAACACTGACACCTGTAAGGATGCATGGTATGTATCCCTTAGAAAGCCTTTATACATCGTGTGTATACTGAATAGATGTTTTGGCACTTAACTGTTTAAATGACTTTTCCGTAATCTTGTTATGATAGGATTGAACCCTCAAAATCATAAAAGAAAAACTTCGCAATCAATCGCTAAATTCAAAAATCTCCTTGTCAAATATTCTTCAGGTGTAACTTTCAAAGGTATAATCACGAAGTGAGTAACCCTTTGGAAGGGTGTCTCTTTTCGTGGGCTTCGGCCCTTCAGATTAAAACGCCACTGCGCAAACCCATTGACGCGGTACTCGGTGCATCTTCCCAGCCCTCGCAACAAATAAATCGTTCAACCCTTTCCGGGGCTTGAGATGAGACTGCTTCTGTTTTGTTCTGCACACACAAACACTTCGACCGAGGCTCTCCGTCCCACATCTTTGAGCAACATCGCAGGAATAAATGAAGTAATCTTGCTGCCATCAACACTAATTGCTCGCCGCCGAGGATAGTGTGGCTTCGAGGGAGGGGGAAGGCGAAATAACACTAATTGCTCTACTTCTTGATGGGTGAACCCTCCCACCCCCACACACCCCTCGCTCTCGGTTCCCTCCCTCAAAACAATTAGCATCCGAGAGCAGAAGGGAGAAAAGTATCTTCCCTTCTCCCTGGCAGGGCTAGCCAGGGAACGTGGACGTTGCAACTGTTGCCACCCTGTGATCCTGCTTCTCTGTAAAGATTCATTTTTTCACCACTTTTTCAACAAGCCCTGAGAAAGAGGCACTGCTTATCTTCCTGGACGGTCGTTAAAAAGGAAAGACCTCAACATTTAATCCTCATCTACTGTGCATTTAATAGAGATCTATGTTGCTGTTATTTTCTTCCCTCCCGTTATTCTGAGATCCTGAGCATTGAATTTTAATAGAGTTACCGAAAAAGACTGAGGGGGGGAAAACTGATTCACTAAGATGTGTTGAAAAATAATCCAATGTAAATAAGATAAAAACTGCTGTTAAAATCTAATACACGCATGAATAGTGTTAAAAAATATTTTAAATGTGAGGAAATTTGACTAAAAAATAGAGTGCTTAGAGTAAGATACCGTTTCAAGAAGTTCTCTTATATTACAAAAGAAAGATCATCGTCATTTAGTGTTTCAGTTATTCATATGGGTTGTTATGTAAACCATCTTTTCAAATCGACTGTATTTCGAAATAAATAAATAAATACATTCTCGACTGAAGAAGGAAAATTGAACATTAGGAAAAAATATGATAATAAGGGTATGTAAAGAGGGAAAATGCATTTCAATACCTTATATGTTATTTCATTGAAACTCGAAACTTCTGTTTCCCTTCCTCTAAGGAAAATCAAATTTTAGGAAAATATTTCTAAGAACTTGTAGTAATTAATCTGTATATTCCAGTGTAGCTCACATTTACACTGACCTAGGAAAAAAAAATTCCGGACAATTGTCTCAGACGTGACCAACTTAAATGCACATTGCTGTATCAGAGGCAAAAAAAATTAACCACGATCCATCCATTTGGTGAGCAAAAATAGACGATCCTTAAACCATCATGTTTATTTACTGAACTCGTCCATTCAAATACAACAATACCTGACGTGGTCCCATCTTCCCTTATCTTTAGTCAATACCTTCTTGAATTTATTTACAACATGGCCCTCTGATAGTTCGAACCTGCATCAGGGAGGTAAAAACATATTAGTTGAACATGGCATGCTAAAAGTTAAAAGAGCATAACACATCTTATCTCTGGCCAGAAAAAGATTAAAGTAGAAAGTTTTTTTTCTTTTTCGTATTATAAACCTGAACGTATCTAAAAAATCCACGCATTGTTGTTCAACATAGTTTTTAAATGAACAAATTTCTTACTTTCCAATTATCTTAATTTTTACTTTTCCGCCACGGGATATTGTAACTTCTACTTATTATATGTATCTTTAGAAACGTTTCATGTTATGTATAGGGTTTCGCGAGAGATTTTCAACCTGTCGAATCTGAAGCAAGTCAGATACGCTTTGAAAGAGTTCTAAAATCATGCAAAGTTATGAAAATATAGTTTAAATATTATCATAGCACATGAAACTCGTGTTATCAGTTGCGTATTCACAGGCATTGAGGTTTGAAGTGAATTTTTTTTTTTTAATTAGGGAATGTTTGCCTGACCAAGGATCTGAGCAAGGACCTGAGCAAGGGAATAAATAGACAGCCTATCAAATGATTGCCTTGCTCTAAATTTTGTTTAAGCTAGTAAATTCTAGATTTAGATTCAATATCGATTTGTTTAAACTTGATTCCCACAGGGTTATCCAATTTCGAATGTCAACACATCTTAGGAATTCGTTTGAATGGATTCGTTTCCTTCTATTTGATACAGAACTATATCTAATCACATCGAAGACCAAGGCCCTGATTTTCCATTAGGCCCGGGCCTAGGGGCCTCTGAATGTTGGGAGCCCCCCCCCCAAAAAAAAAAAAAATTTTTTTAAGAAAAAAAAGAAAAAATTTCCAATTCAATTTTTTTTTATTTTACCTTTTTTAGTAGCAATTTTTTTATATATCCTTTCAAATTTGATTGATTGGTTCATCATATGAATACTTATATGTATAGTTCATCATATGTATGTTATAGTGTATATAAGGGATTAATAGGTTTTTCTGGTTGCATTATACTGGTGTTTTAATGATGAAGTTAATATGTTGTATTGCTTTTTGTTACTTGATAATGTTCTAGGGTTCTACACTTCAAACAGCCAATTCTTGGTAAAATGGTGCTTTCGCAATGATTCATTATTTTTTTTTCTGTGTCAATTTTGGAAATTTTATTCCCACATCAGTGTTAGGGGGCCCCCATCCCAAGTTGTGCCTATAGTCAAGAATTTTCTAAATCGGCCCTATGACAAACTTAGAAGAATTGTTAAATTTCAGCATTGCGAGGTTACGGAATTTTCCCCTTGAACCTAGGAAGTTGAATCTTTAAATGGAAATGCACGAGGCTGTAAAGTAACCACTTTGTTTTGATGTTAAATATTAACCTTTTTTTTTAAAAAGGACATAAAAGAATACATGATACCTATTTGTGAGAGAGTTATACATCTAATTCTGCAACTCCATAGCTAAGTACCAATTGATTAGATGGAAATGAGTAATGGAATCTGTCTTTCATGAGCATGATGAGAATTTTGAATGGTAGAAATAAAATGGTGTCATCTCAAATTATACATTTAACCAAAGAAAGAAGTTCAAATTATCTTTTTTCAGGTTTTTAGTCATTTATCTGGATAAAATATAAACACTCTTTTTCTCAGCAATTGAAAGTGCATGATATTATACCTTTAAATTGACTTTATTTCTAGGTACAGAAATAGTTCGGTAAGTTTTTTATTTATTTTTTATTTCGTGACAGATAGCAATTACTGGTAGATATAATTTATTATAAATCAAGCTCTAAATACATCTTCTAATTTTTTACTCAACATTTGCAATTGTTGTGTATTAGTGAATAATGCACTACTACCTTGAGACATCACTTTCGATTGACCTTTTACTACGAATACTATTATCCGACCGAAAAGAAACCACCTGACTAATTGCACAACTTACAGAACACTCAAAGCTTGTATCCATCATTTAAGATTAAAGTATGTTTCAAACAATCTCTAAAGACTTATATCTCCCGCTTTATTTCTTTAGTGATTTAAATTGATTACTGTAATTAGAAATTTTCTGCAAATAGAAATTTTCTGTCGTTGAAATGTTGAAATTAAACTAACTTAACATGCCATATTGGATAAAAAAATGATTTTTAATGTGATTTATACGACTTACTTACACGCCTTAAGGATAGTTTACAGACAGTAGCATTACCCTACAATGATTCAATAGAAACATTTTTTACATTAATCTTTAGTTAGTCCCATTTTTCCGATTCTCTCTTTAGAGCGGGAAATTCCATACCCCCTTTCTAGAAACGGCCATTAAGGGGGTTATATATATATATATATATATATATATATATATATATATATATATATATATATATATTCATTCTTGGGGTCGTATTCTAGGGATACATGCCCACTCCGTAAGGAAAAAGTTAATTCAGTATCTTCTCTCCAAAAGTAATACATAATACGCATTAAATATTAAGAAAGTCCCCTCTTAAGAGAGTGCATCATACATTTGATTTATTAGTTTAGTAATAAAGTTCTAGAATACTAATATCTACCTTCTTTGTGTGATAGGAAATTTATGCATATTTAGTATATTATAAGTGGGATAAGTAATTAACAGGTAGTTGAAATATGTTAATTCATTTTCCTACTCAATTCTGTGTAATATTGACAACTAAATGATAACAGACGGTTGAATTACAAACTCCCTACTTTGGATCATTTGGATAATAAAAGGTGTTATTATAAATAAAAAGATGTCATTTCGACCACAAATAATTTTTAAGGCACGTGAGCATGTAAGTAAATATAGCATGAAAGTTTGGAGAAACCTTTTCTAAAAGATACTATTATTATAATAGAGTATCTGTCTACACATAAATTCTCGTGTCTGTCTACACAGAATGCCATAACGATTAATGTGAGAGTTCAGAAACGAATCTGAACAGTTTGAGGTTCAAGACACAAATTTCTTCATTTTCGAAAAAAAATTATTGCATTAAAAATTTTGTGTTCTTTTCCGCTTAAAATGACGTTTAAATCATGTTTCTATCTTAATTATACCAGGAGATATTAAATTTTTTTTCAACATTCTAATAGCAGCCAATCTTTGTTTAAACCCGTAAATGCGTTTTTCTGCATGATGGGTTTTTTCACCATTTCTCGTCTTTAAATTGTTATAAGTCAAGAACCGTTAAAGATAAACTGTTCAAACTTGGAACATGTCTTTTTCAATTATTTTACTTTAAATTTGATTCAGCAAATTAAAAAAAAATTTTAACTTTTGAAAATATGATTTTTTAAAAAATAAGTTACATAATTTTTTTAAAAATTTTTACTCTAAATATTTTTAATGTTTTTTCAAATTAATATTTGAAAAAACGCTGAATCAAAATTAAAACTGATATATTTATGTTTAATTATAAATATATCAGTTTTAATTTTGATGAAAAAAGTAATAATGTTAATAAAAGTGATAATGTTTAATGAAAAAAGTTTGACATTTGACAAATGATATTTTGAGTTAAAACGATTTTAAATTACCCCACTTTTAAAAAGAAATTTTAAATGTTAACATTTTTTAGCAACTTTATTAGAAGTTTTATGATGTGATTTTCTTTACAAATTATATGGTTAACCATAAAAAAATTCAAACTTTTAAATCAATAAATATTTTTTTTAAATGTGTTCTAGACCCCTTAAAAGAAAATAAAAGGGAAGTACAGTCTTGTTGAAGAGTTTCCACTCTGGAGACAATAATTTATAGGGAGTAGCAAGGTACATCCTCTTAATGGTCTATGGCCGAATTTCTTAGAAAAACGCCCAAAACTTGAAATGTGATTTAAAATTTTTATTTGATTTCATTGCTAGGACCCTTAAAGTACAAGAGTTAAAAATCATTGAGACATTAATAGCCATTACCTTTGCAGTACTCTCTAATTCATTGCCATATCTCATTTCTCCATGTTAAGGCTGCTCCTTTCGTCGAAACAAAAGAAAATGTAATACAGAGTCATTCTGAATTCCTCCTGTCTCCCGAATCGAAGTTCTTCCTGAACTTAGATGTCGGACATGATCGCAGCATTGCCTCAAGGGTTCATGAAACCATTGCGTCCCCACAGTTACAAGTAATGACACCATTCTGCACCTAAAAGTTCCTAGTTAAATAATTCCTCCGCCTGATCGTCGTAGTCCTCGAGGAAGACGATAAATACCTCTGCCACCACCAAATCTTATGAACGGGGTGAGGCGTTGTGAGGAGGTAAGAGTTCGCTCTCTCTCGTTCCTTCGAACGAATTCTGAGAGTAAATGGACCAGAATGCCGTTCGAGAAAGTAACGGTAGAACCCAGAGGAACAAGCATGCCAGTACGCATATTAATTTCACGCTCGAGCATTAATGAGTCCCTTTTCATAGGAAAGTCTAAAGAGCCGCGTTTTACAGAAATACGACATTATACTCCGATTAGAAAATGCGAATTCCGTGAGATGTTTCTTGCAGGATTAGCTTGTATTCGTCATAAGAGTAATGACAGCGGGTTGAGTATGAATTCTAGTGTCATATAAAGCTATGGATGTTCAGCTAATCTAAAAAGTTACTAGAAGAGGCTGTCGAAACTTAACTCTGGATGAAATAACTGCTTTTCATAAATAAAATAATTTACTAAAGTATTACTTCCCCAGCGTGTTTTGTAAGGTTGATGAATGACGTGGCGCGGTCATGCTGTAGTTAATAGATCAACCTAGGTTGGTAGAGCTAGTGTGTTCGAAGCTTGTTTTGGTCGAGGTGAGTTTGAAATGAGATAAAAATATAAATAAATGGGTTGTTAAAAGATAGGGTTTTTATGCCCTATATTTAAATTTATTTTCGTCAGCACTTGTTTGGATTTTCTTTCGATACAATCATTTATCTACAATGTTACACAGAAGTTAACTGAATTTTGCCAGCCATAATACTATCATATATTTTCTACTAATTCCATTTTAATCATATTTGAACACATCCTTTTCTTGTAGGCCCAATACATTATATTATACATTATATTAGTACCTGGCTAGTACACAAACACTCCCATGCAAACGCACAACTGACAATAATGCTGGATATGGTCTGTTCTACTTTTCTGTGGGAGTGTTGTGATGCTTGCTTGTTATGATATCAGCTTGTCAGTCATCGTAAAGCGAGCTGTCACGTTGCTAGCAGTAACATTCCGACTGATCTGCACCTATTTATAACTTACACGAAATTTGTAGAAAACGCATAACAGGAATATCTGTGTATGCAATGTAAAGAGTGTCAAGTCCCAAACCGTAGTTTTGAGAAAAACGGGTTTAAAAAAACAGCTTTTGTAAAGTCAGTTTTTTAAGTTTAATTTTAATGTTTTTTAAAGTATATTTTTCCAATTTTATTTTTGTTGAATAAAGAGTGTTAAGTCCTTGATTGAAACATAACCACTTTAACACTAACATGTTTGGGTTTTGTTTCACATACTCCAAATTTTCCCTGATGAATAAAAATATTTAGGAGTGGAATTGGACTTAGCTTTCTGTACCCTGCAGTAGCCCTTGATTTTTCAAACATGCCTGGTTTGATAACTCATTTTAGCCCATTTTGGACTTAACACCCTTTGCACAGCAAACACAGATGTAATTTCTTAAAATCCACAATAACAAATGAATCTTTTATTTTTTTTTTATAAATTGTGGATATTGAGAATTTTCCGTGTTTATTATGTATGTATTCCTGTTATGCACACCCTTCTAGAGTATACGATATACTGCGGACCACTGAAGGTTCCAACAGACCGCTACACTTTGTCCATGTTTATATATCGTAAGAATGGGTGCCCGTCTGTTGGACTGAACAAGAGTAGCAGTTCACCTATTGACCCGAAATTCCACAAGCATTTAGCAACCGCATACTTTTTCATTGGTTCCTTTTTTTGATTGACTGTTTGTTTAGGTACCCACATTCAGAAAATTTAAATAACTGTTTAACAGTTCACGGAAGCAGCCGTTCTCCCGATGCGTTCTATGTTTAAAGTGGTTAATTTTATCCATCAAATCTCACCTTTTTCGATAATTGCTTGCGCAAGACACTCTTTTAAGGCCTGTTCACACAGTACTCGTCAGCGTTAAATATTCCGTTGGCGCTGATTGATTAAATGGGCCAATGATTGGTATATGATTGGTTAAAAAATTTTACATTGACGCTGTCGGATTCTGTGGGAACAGGCCCTTAGTCTGCATACTTTCGTTTCTTTTGATGGTTGATATAAAAGGTTGATCAATAAATATAATAATTACAAGATAAAAAGAACTTTTTATATACCATGTTTTTAAATTTTCTGTTGAATCATATAAACTTGACAATTCTATGTATCAATAAATACTTAAAAAAATTTTTTTGATAAATTATCCCATCAACTTGAGAGAAAATGAAGTTAATTGGATGTTAACTTGCATTTAACTTTTCGTTCCCGTCTCGGCCAATAGATGGCTGCACCAGTCTACAAAACAAAATTAACCGAAAATAACTGAAAATGAATTTAATTCCGCTTAAATATGGCTAAAAGTATTAAAATAAGGCATTCTGAGCTATTCTAAAAGTTGCAAATGTCTAGCTGGTCGAGAAGTTAGTTAAAAATCGATTGCAAGATTTGTACGGGACAAACACACAAACACACAAACAAACAAGAAAGCGAGTTAATAAAAACATGGTAAAAATACTTGCATATGTGGGAGTCTACACGCATATACAATATTACAGGGCTTATTAGAGAAGATCCTGGCGGAAATGAATGAAATGAAGCTGATGTGGTGCAGTACATCTTTCAGGAAGTCAGAAAGTATCTATAGTTTGGTTTCAGGAATGGTCAAGTGTAGTCGGGCGCGAGTGGTTTATTTAGTTACGATTGAATAAACACGAGGATTGCTTCAGTTTGCGAATTATTAGAAAGTGATAGCTTGGCTTATTGATGAGGATAATGGCATTGTCTTGTGGTTTAGAAGTGCAACGCATCTGTCCGAAAAGCACACGATCTCGCGATTGATATCCTGGTTTGCCAGTTGTCCTCTAAATGACGAAAATAAATGATAAATATGAATGGGTGAAGTCAATGGACATCAGAATGTTTAATGAAGGATTTATAATGTTTTGCGATATTATTGTCCTACGATGAATCATTTGAAAGTGTGTTTACATTAGAGAAACAAACATTTGTATCTCAGAATAAGCGAAATGTACGCACAATTTATTTTTTAAAGTAAATTTGTTTTCACTTTGAATACAAAACTTTTGGTAGTCCTAGTCGTATTTAGAATGTAAAGCTTTCACATCTGCATTAAAAGTTTTGGAATAAGGTAGCTTGATGGGAATAGAACAAGATATTGATGTCTTCCAATAATCATGGTTATAAGAACTGAGAAAAATTGGGTCTGAAACAGGGTCAGCCATTAGGCACTATGTTGAAATTAATGGATATTGTAAATTACAAGGTTGGAATGGAGCGTGCCAGAATTCTGAAAGACACAATACCCTCTGATGTTTTTACATTACTTAGAATTAGGTGAATGTCGTCCAGACAAGTGCATGCCCCATTGAAAAAAAGAGCATTCCTTAGAATGAATATACGCAATCCAAGGCAAGATATTGCACCTTATATGGAAAGATATTAACACCTTTTCTTTGTTTTCAATGCAGCAAGCATTTGTCCTGAGAGCATTCTGCTATATACATTTTGAATTTTGTTTGCTATTTTATAATGGAAGCACTCAGTAGGTTGGTTGGTATTGTACACTGAGTAAAAAACATATGTAGGAGAAGTGACGACTGGTCATAAACAAAACCATGATTATTTTTTTCACAAATGCTTTGGTCATGCTTGTATTTTTATGTATCAATTTATATATCTGTTGACAACTTATACATTTGTGGTTGTCAATTTATGCTTTAAAAGACGATTATGTTAAAAATATCGGTGTTATTTCAGGTCATATGAATAAACTAGCTGAAAACCCGTACAGTGTACGTTTAAATTAAATACAACGGTCAATGTATGCAAATAATGCCAAATATATATAATTCAACGATCATTGTAGGCAATTGATGTAAAAAAAAAAGAAAAAAATATATTTATAAAATAAATCGTAATGTATATTTTTATAGACAAAATAATGTAGAAGAAAATATTCAAATTAAATCTATTAGAACATACTAAAGAATATGGTACAGTTAATATAGTTCAGTTTGAGGAACATGTCTTTTACTGTATTTTAATATTTTTTTGGATAATGTCCAATCGTCTTCCGCATTAGCAAGAATATATATATATATATATATTATATATATATATATATATATATATATATATATATATATATATATATATATATATATATAAATTGTCTATTTCGTTGTTATGCACGTGACGCAAAATTAATTTAAAGTATCACAAAAAGAAAAGAAACCACGTGATCAGCATTTAAAATTAAATTCTAAAAATATTTTAGAATTTAATTTTAAATGTTCTTTCAAATTTTGAGGGAGGAATTTTGGTGAATCTTTAAAAATTCACCAAAAATCAGAAACTGAAGGTAAAGATTCGAAAAAGATTTCATTTCAAAGGAATTTTTATGGTCTTTCTCTTGATATAAATTTTATAACCCTCTACGTATTATTTTAAATGCAAACTTTAAAGAATGTTACAAAAACAATTTAAATTCTTCTTAGATTTTTTAAAATTAAATTTTTTCAAAAATCTTTCTTAGTGCACCCCTACACTATAAGAAGAATCGCCATGCAAAGTTTCAGCCCATTAGGTCCTGCGGTTTGGTCTGTGAGTTATATGTCACTCAGTTACGGAACTGTTTTATATATGAGGCGTTGAAAAGCAAAGTGGTGTAAGTCACATTTTCAACTTTTTTCATTTGGGGGCAAATATGTAATCTCCATGTTCAATTTATAGTGGAATTGTAAATAGTTATTATTTGCAATATTGTAATAATTGTTAAGAATTATAATTTGTTCAATTTATGGTGGAATTTTTTGTAGTTTTTGCAGTTAAACTCTTTTGACTTACACCACTTGACTTTCTGACTTACACCACTTTGCCTTTCACCGTCTCATATATAGATTGCTTTCAACAAGACGTAGATTGGAAGACGTAGCTTCAGTATAAATATTGCTGGACTCCCCCCAAAATGATATTTTCCACCCAATCAAACAGAAGCACGACCTGGTCTTAATATACACGCACCATCGTTAGCGTTTGATTCCCCGTTAGACAAGTGTCCATTCAACCACGGCAAACATTTTACTGCTTTTGGTGAGAAGAAAATAGCCAAGTGGGGCAGCCGAGATAACCCCCGCTCTCCCTCAAAACTTTACGAACTCTTTTCGAGAACGACCTCTATTGGACGATAAATATGTCGCCGGAATGGGTGCACAGGGGGCTCCCGGTCGCCCTCCTCTATGCTAATGGAGCGAACTCTCTAACTCCCGAAAGATAACAACGCTGCCGGGAGATAACAGCGTCTCCACACCTCACGCGAATTAATTACGCAATTATCGTCATTAATGGAAAACCCTTAAACAGGCGGGGGACGCGCGGCGGTATTAATATGCAGGGGGTCTCGCTGTGAAAGAGTAACTCTTCCTTCCCCCTTCACTCCAGAGCTCAACAATTATCTTATCTCCCAATAGTTATTCCTTACAGCAAAATATTTTCTTGATACTTTATTAATGACCCCTTTATTCGCACTAAATCATTACAAATTTCTCCTTCTTTCGCAAAATGTCGAGGCGAGCGGATTCCCTAATGGAAAGTTTGAATCGGTTTTTAACACTGAAGAATATGCGTTATTCTCCTACGTAGTGCGTCATGCACTTACATCAGTGTCGGAACCTTTAAGAACCTGTTTTAGAAAAGGAAACATACTCGTTGCTTACTTTTATTCTTGGCATGTTTAGATAAAATGCACAGCCTTAAAAAAGTAAAATCCCGGTCTCAACAAATTATTCCTTTAAATTATATTCCTTTTTACTTCTTATTTCTTCAAGCCACGTGCAAATGTGATGATCAGACGTTGTTGAGGAAATTATGAATTTCGAAAACTACTTCATCTTTGTTCTAATATTTCAAGAAAATTCCTTTCCGAGTCAATATGCACTTTCTATTAGTTTTTAATTTCAAAGCTCAACTGAAAAATTTTTTTTAATTTTCAGTTTTTAACTCTATAAACAGAATGAGAATAATTAATATTCTTATTTACCGCATTGAAAAGCTTAAAATTCAAAATAAGGATATTTTGGTAGAATAATGCCCGTTTTACAAAAAAATGTTTCAAAAATACTAGCATTTTTCAAGATGCTCCATGCACATTCCATGTCATTTAAAAACCTTAAATATTTTAATAAATTTACCATATATATATAAACATTACTATGCATTGATTTTGTGTGTGTCTGTGAATCTAAAGCCATAAATATAAAAATATTTTTAAATCTGCCTGTTATTGTTTATGTTTTTACATGTTTTTATTTTATTTCATAGTCTATAAACTTGAAAAATATTTGTGCTTTCATAGAATTATGCACAGTTTTGTGGCAAACACTTCAATTAACATTTTGCTTAAGGGGTGGGATAGTATGTATCCCAAGAATACGGGTCCAAGAATGAATATATATATATATATATATATATATATATATATATATATATATATATATATATATATATATATATATATATATACATATATATATATTATATATATATATATATATATATATATATATACATATATATATTATATATAATATATATATACATACATATATATATATATATATAATATATATATACATACATATATATATATATATATATATATCTATATATATATATATATATATATATATATATATATATATATATACATATATATATATATATATATATATATACATATATATATATATATATATATATATATATATATATATATATATATATATATATATATATATATATATATATAACCTCCTTAATGGCCGTTCATACAAAGAGGGTATGAAATTTCCCGTTCTAAAGAAGGAATCGGAAAAATGGGCACGGTACCTCAAGGTTAACAATCCTTAAAAATTTGGAAAAAATCAGAAGAAAATGAAAGCGCATGGGGAATTTTGAAAAATTCTAGCATTTTTGAAGAATTTTTTGAAAAACAAGTCCTGCTCTTCCCCAAAATACTTATTTCTGAATTCTAAGTATCTTTAATATAGTAAAAAAAAATATTGATAATTATCATTTTATATGTGAAGTAAAATATGGAATTTTTTCAACACACGAGGTTGAAGGTCACTTGTCCCCTTAACAATTATTGTAATCAGTTGTGATGATGTCCTGATGATATACATACGTTTTTTCTCGCTCCTGAAGAATTAGATAGGCTGAAGATGGCGGGTTTTGAAAATAGGTGATTCGCATCACAATATTAACTTTTTCCTTACGGGGTGGGATAGCATATATCCTAAGAATACGGGCCAAGAATATATATATATATATATATATATATATATATATATATATATATATATATATATATATATATATATATATATATATATGGGGGCTGTCCCTAAAGTATCCGAATTTAATTTATAATTAAAAAAATATAATGGATATACATACTTCAGTTTAATCCCCTTCAATGTATCGTCCTTGAGAAGCAACACACTTAGCCCAACATTGTTGCGACTCTTGGAAGCAGGATTGGAAGTCGTTCTTTGGAATGGTCAACAGCTGTTCGATCATTTTTTGTTTGATGGTCGTCACATTCTCAAACCGTTGTCCTTTAAGCGTTTTCTTTAGCTTTGGAAATGCGAAAAAGTCGCACGGAGCGAGGTCTGGTGAGTAGGGATTTGCGGGACTTGAACGGTGCCATGGTTGGTTAAAAAATTTTGAACCACATGTGAGGAGTGAGCAGGGGCATTGTCGTGGTGAAGCATCCATTTCCCAGATTTCCACTTTGCTGGTCGTTTCCTCCTCACGGAATCGTATATATATATATATATATATAACGCCCTTAATAGCCTTTCTTACAAAGGGGGCATAAAAGTTCAAGGGAATTGGAAAAATGGGCCCGTAAGCTAAAGGTAAAGATTCGGATACCATCTATCCGTAATAACTACTTTATTATTTATCGTTCAATTTTAATTCACTCCTTCTCCTGTTTTCTTAAATTCAGTTAAAATACTCCCTGCCCAAAAACAAAATCTAAAAGATCTTAACAGTAAAAAGTGGTTAAAAACTTTTCACAAATAGGATGACGAAGGAATTATAAGTGCATTATATGTAACAATACGAAATACAAGTCAAAATGCAGTTTAACCCTTCAGCGGGCTCGCCAATTTTTGGGACACCAGCAGGCGCACGTGGCACAAAGTGCAACGCCTCTTTCAACCTTGATAATTCCCTTTGTAATAAACTTTATTTTTCAAATTGAAAATAATAATTCTGCGCTTTATGGCAAGATATAAAACGTTGATAATATTGAGATATATTTATAATTAAAGGCCGAAAAATTAAGATACAATCGCCTTATTTCAAAACTGTCTGGTTTAATGCATCTGAGGACAACTTGCCAATCGATTCCTATTACGTTCCAAAAACCTAAAAAACAATGAGATAGTCCATCTTCGTGATATGCGAGATACCGTGTAATAACTGCACATTTGATCTACTACACCAACTCCCGCTTTTGCCGTATTGTAAACCAGTACAATCGCTGGTTTACCACGGTAAGATCACGACTAACAATGAATGGAAAGGAATACAAGGGTCAGAAAATCAGACCTGCATTAGAAAGACTTTAGCTATAAATAGAAACTGCTTAGAACATTCAAAACTTACATGTAAAAACAAACCATTCAAAATTTCGAAAATGTTGCACTTTGTACACGGGCGCTGAAGGGTTAAAAATCGTAGCATGAACTTTTTACTTGACTGCCAAACGTTGTAAAGGAAAACCACAATCTGTCATAACTGACGGAGTAATTACGTATAGTAACCACGATATACATACGCATAATGATGTATTTCATCATTATTTAGTCAAAATAGAATTGGAATAGTATCATTAAATGTGAATTGAGTTAAATTAGCGAAGCTATATGGCGTGCTGCATAAGAAACCTGTTGAAATAATGTTAACAGTATTAAATTCTAGTTATTCATCCCTGATCTTTGTCTAATTTTATTTCTCATATATTTTGTCAACTTTAGTCTTAATATTTTACTTTATTCTATAATATTACGACTAAAGAGGCTTTAAAGGTTAAATAATTTAAATAAAGTTTTTGTGATCGATAAATTCAGCAACAAGTTTAGCGCGCATCGGAATGCCCCTCCCTTCAGTGTAGATATCTCCGAAAAAAAAAAAAGAAAAAACTCTTGCAATTGTTTACGAATGCTTGGAAGTGTCCACCCATCTGGGAGCCAGTTATGCTGACACCGAATCTGTGAAGTTGTTTACTAAAGGGAGATAGGCTTTGTTTTGCGTCGAAATCTTCCTTCCACTCAACTTGACCGCGTGTCTGCTATTTTCCCACAACCCTCCATCCAATATCCGTTCCCGCTCTTTTTTTTTATTTACTTTGTTATTTTCTTCATCTTCAAGCGCTTACTCTCAATTCTGTTTATTTAGTTTACTTGTTTCATTGATATCTATCAAAAGAGTGGCCAAGGCCCTCTGAGAGGGTGAATTCTGTCATAAAAGAAGCCTGTCAAGATGAATTCGATTTGAAATTTCCTTAAACACTTCAGTTAAAAGTTCTGTTACCAGTTTAGCCATCGCTTTCTAATCTATATCTAAAAGACAGTTCTGTAACTGACTGACTGACTGACTGATAACGCACAGACCAAAACGTTGGACCTAAAGGGATGAAATTTTGCATGGGGATTCTTCTTATAGTGTAGGGGTGCACTGGGAAAGACTTTTGAAAAATTTTTCTTAGATTTTTTAAATTACATTTTTAAGCTGTTTTTGTATTTTTTTAAAGTTTGCATTTAAAATAATAATTTGAGAGTTATAAAATTTATATCACGAGAAAGATCATAAAAATTCCTTTTGAATGAAATATTTTCCGAATCTTTACCTCCATTTTCTGATTTTTGGTGAATTTTTAAAGATTAATTTTTAGAATTTAATTTATTAAATGCTGATCACGTGATTTCTTTTTCTGGTACTTTAAATTAATTTATCGTCACGTGCATGACAACGAAATAGACAAAAAAAGAATTTTTTTTCTTCTAATGCGGCAGACAATTGGACGTTATCCAAAAAAATATTAAAATACAGTAAAAGATATGTACCTCAAACTGTACTATATTAACTGTACTATATTCTTTAGTATGTTCTATTAGATTTAATTTGAATATTTTCTTCTACATCATTTTGTCTATAAAAATATCCCTTACGATTTTTTATAAATATATATATATATATTTTTTTACATCAGTTGCATACATTGATCGTTGTATTTATTATAAATAAATAAATATATATATATATATATATATATATATATATATATATATTTATTTTTTGGCATTAATTGCATACATTGACCGTTGTATTTAATTTGAATGTACTCCGTAGCAAAGTGCGGGTTTTCAGCTAGTGGGACATATAGTAGTATACATTACGAGACGAAATGCGTTATTTATATGAGTTTCCAACAGTTTTACATGAATCTATATGGCCAGACTTATTTATGTAGCAAGTTCTGCTGGTGATTATAAATGTGAAGTATTGTGAAGTGTACTGCTTAATTTACCAAAAATAAATGGCTACAATTTTTATCACCTGGGTTTCCAGTTTAAGGTAACAAATATATAGTTTTATTGCGTCGAGTGTACAGAAGGTCGTTCGCACTTCACGGAAAAGACTTTTTAATTTATTTTTGGAGTTTGCATTTTGAGAGAAAAAATTGACAACTTCAGAATAATCGTCTGCTACTGTTTTGTTTTGATTGGAATGTAAAATAAAGGATTTATTTTGAAAATGGCTCCTAAAATTGATAGATGGCTTGAATGTTACGTAAATGCGCTTTGCGAGGAGAAATATCCGTATCAGCAAATTATAAAGCGGTGTAAAAATCGCGGTTATGGCATTTAAAAAAAAAGGTATTTATAATACATTGAATTTGAAAGGAAAAAACGTCTAACAGAAAGTAAAAATAAAAACATGACTGAGAAACCTCATCCCAAGACTGTTCGAACGCAGGTAAATATCAAGAAAGTGAAGTCTCTGATCCTAAAAGAAAATCCGCTGACTCAAATATCCATTGCATCGAAACTAGGAATGTCTTCTAGCACTGCCATCGTGATAGATAATGAGAATGTCTTCTCACTATCAAAATCATTTCCATAAAGTGCGAACGACCTTCTGTATTTGAGGTATCCGTAGCTGAATCGACAAATAAATTAGGTGATTAATAAATCACAAATATGCTACAGTCAAATGATTCAAGAATGCTATCCTCTTACTAAAAAATATTCCTATGCCATATTTTTTTAAACAGGGGCGTATGAATATTTTAATAAATTATCAGTAAAGCAAAATGTCAGACTCTCGTCTTCCATTCCTAAGTGGAATTGATGAACGTGAATAATAGCGTCTTCAATGAGCCCAAAAGAAACGCAAACAGGTGTCGAACGATATACACCTTTGGAGAAGTGCGACATTCTAAATAAAAGGACGTAAATCATTTAGAATGATTTGTGAAATCCATTAGCGGCTCGTTTTTACCTTGGAAAAGTCGGCAGGAAAGAAAATTCGTCATGGATGGTTGGAAGAGGCGCTGAGAAGAATGGATAAATAGAGACGCCGTTGACGAAGGGGGGAGAATAGTTTTGGACTGTTGAAGGGTCAACACACGTACAAAGAGACAGGGTCTAGGACGGACTTTGAATAATGAGCCCTACTCTCATGGTGGATTTTACGTTCGTCTAAACGAACCTTTGTAAATGATTTATTTAATCAAGATTTTAATGTGTCAATAAACCAGATGTAAATAAGAGTTGGTGCTACAGTTATGATTACTTCTACATGATAATGATTTGTCGGATCACGACTATAAATGTTAACACAAAAGATATGCAAAAATTGAAATTAAAAAAATCACATCTAAAACAAGTTCTGATGGTATTATTTATTCAACAAACTTAATCTAAATTACATCATCAAATTGCAGTTATAAAACTCATCTCGTCTTAAGATTTTACCCCAAAAAAGGGTAAATATTCCTTATTCTGGGTAAATATTTTTTATTCTGGGTAAATATTCCTTATTAAAGGGTAAAGTTTCCTTATTCTGGCGTGTTCCGTTGTAACCCAGTTAATATTGTGCTTTTTCTTATCATGTTTTCAAACACGTCTTGCAGATGTATGATAAATATATGATTTGGCAGACCGTTGACAGGTGCACAGGGTGTTCGGAAAGGTTTTTAAGAGTTGCCTCTGTAAATTTCTTTTTTAAGTTATCTTTATAACAACACAAATGTGTTTCAGAGAAAAAAATACAATTATTCATAAAAAAATGCTGGTTACAGCTCATGAGACGTGGTTTTAAAACGAGGGTGCTTTTAGTCACTGTGGTAGATTAATAAATTTTTTTTTTTAAATCTGAAATTCTGTTATTGTGATTACCAATTACTATTAGTGCCAAATACAGGTTTCTTCTTCTCCATCTTTTTTTGCCTTATTTTTGTTTCGTTTTATAACATGTCATACAACATATCGGTAGCCTGGGCGAAATCAAAATTCTATTAATTGCATTTCCTGGATTCATATCTCTTCCGCACCATGATCTCGCCCCCCTCCCCCCCCCCCCCGAAAAAAAACAAAACTTTAAGTCTGGAGCCGTTTGTATTACAGCACATATGCTTTGTTGTTATGATCCTTAAAGTAATTTGTTTTACTGTTGAGTGCTATAGATTTCTTAACCGTAAGTTATGCTTTAATCTGTTCTACTTTTGTCTATTTGACATTCCATTATTTTTTCATAGGAGTTAAAAATTTCAATTTCATAGAAAACCGCTATAGATGTCGTCTTGTTTTCATCATCAAAGAAATCGGAAATTGGAGTTGATAATAGCTCACGACCAGCAAAATTTCTGACAGGGAAAAATTCCTTGGGAGATTTTTTTTTTTCCGCTTTCAAAACCTTATTCCCTACCATGAATGTCGCCACTATCTGAATACTTCAGTTAATCTACAGAAAGTGTATCATTTCAATATTTTACATACAAAAATATTTACAAGATAAAAAGAACTTTTCATATACCATATTTTTAAATGTTCTAATGAATCAAATAAACTTGACAATTCTATGTATTAATAAAAACTTTTGAAAATTTTTTTGATGAATTATCCCATCAATTTGAAAGTAAATGAAGTTAATTGGAAGTTAACTGGCATTTAAATTTTCGTTCCCGTCCCAGCCGATAGATGGCTGCACCAGCCTACAAAACAAAATTAACTGAAAATAACTGAAAATTAATTTAATTCTGCTGAAAGATGACTAAAAATATTTAAAAATGCATTGTCATCGTGTTCTGAGCTATTCTAAAAGTTTCAAATGTCTAGCTAATCGGGAAGTTAGTTAAAAATCGATTGCAACATTTGTACTAGGCAAACACACAAACAAACAAGAAAGCAAGTTAATAAAAACATGGTAATAAAGGGAGTGTAGTTTGAGTGAGATACAATGGCAGTTGTTTTATTCATCTAGGACAGTGATTCTCAACTGTGCAGTGGCACTTTAGTAGGTCACCACTGCGAATACCAGTACATAAGCGACGTCAGACCAGTAGTTCAATCAGTTCCACCTTCCTAGCGGGGACTGGATGAACTAATGGATTCAGAAGACTCAATTAATTCGTTCTGGATTAATCTTAGATATGATTATCCGACAATATAACAAAAAGCTTAAAGTTCGTTATTACAATTTTAGACATCTTATTTGTGCGAATTCGGATATTCGGCTTTGACCAACATGAAAACAAAAAAAAGATCCAGACTTTTAAATCTAGACCACGAAATGAGACTAGCATTATCATTTTTACGCCGAAATATAAATGAAGTTATCAAAAAAGAGCAAGTTCAAATTTCGCATTCAATGTGATTTGTAGTTAAATAAACATATTGTTTACTTTGTAATGCAATTTCATTTTTATATTTCGTTGAAAATTATTTCGTATGCTATTTTTACATGCTATTATAGGTACATCAATCAATTATCCAAGTAAAACTTCTTTTAAATTTATCTTATTGTTAGTGTGCTGCCAAATTGTTAAATTATTAAAAGTGTACCATGATGAAAAAAAGGTTGAGAATCACTGATCTAGGGTATAACAATTTAAACAGTCCCTTTCAATAAGATTAAATGTGACTGTAAAATTTTTAGTTCAAATTTATTTAAATGGGAAACATTTAGATTAAATAATGCTTAATTTTAAATTAGCTAAAATTTAATTTCAATGTTCCACATTTAAATTAAAAATTAGTCAATATAAATATTGAGTATTAAACTCCAGTTAAGAAGACAGACTTTCAAAATTGTGAAATTTGTCAAAAAATTCGATCTTTTTATTTTATTGGATTGTGAAACTACGGACGAGTAGGAATGTTGCAAAAAGAATTTTTCATTTCTGTGATTACTTCCCTAGTTATAGGCATTTGTATTTAATTTAGATATTATGTGGGTACTAATAACAATAACTTTAAACGTGTTTTTCTCAAAATAAAAATTTTCATGTCATACGAATATTCAAACTGCTCCACACGCATTTCTAATTATCGTATTGCTTTGAAATTTAAGTTTTATATACTTATCCGTATATCAAATAAATCTTATTGAAAATAATTATGCTTCGTAGCTCATATTTTCTAAATTTTGTACTTGAAAAGATGATTTATAGGTATTTTGGGTAATAAAAAGGATGTTTTCACTATTATTATTTTTTTCTCTTTATATTTTTAATGAATGCTTAAAATAAGCAATAAGTTTTATTGTTAGTTCTATAAGGTATCCTACAAATAAAAATTACCATATTATATGCAAAAGAAATGCGCATGAAACATTTTTAATTAGGCCAATTTTTTATATAATTAATAAATCATAATTCATAAATTATTAAAATTTCATCATTAAATTTTAACCACTTTTACATATCTATGGTACTAATCACATATTCAAATTTCAAGCAAATCCATTCAAAAAAAAAATAAGTTATGTTTGGAGGTCCATTGTCCCCTTAAACGTTTCTTTTTTTAAATCTGCTGCTAAGATATATTTAAAGTTATTTTTGGATTTTAATGATGCAAAATGAATAAATAATAAAGTAATAGATTATTTTTTATTATATTAAATAATAATTATGATCAGGACCGAACGTTGATCTATCTTTTCCAACCCAACTTGCCTTTCTGCCTTGCTGGAAATTGTTCGGGTAATCCTAGACAGCGCCGAATAAATCGCAGCGCCTACACACAGGACTCCCAATTGAAACCAATAACCCCGGATGCGTGTCCATAAATCGGCCATAGATTCATGAGCGCCGTTGTGCGACGGATACCATATGGTTTCGCGGCACACAAGTATAGACATTACGAGGGCATTATACGCCGGAGCTATCAAAGTCGTTATTCTGGGGGAAACCGTTTAAAGTGTAACGAAACCGGAGCCATTTCCATAGATATTATGTGCCCTCGAATAAATACCTTACATATCGAATACATTGCAGTCGTTCCTTTCCAATGCGGGAATGCGAATTTATTCCGAAAATATCGGTCGAACGGCCTTTTGCGAAATAGCCGAACGGCAATATGGATTATCGGAGCGCGTCGTTTCTGGTTTCTATTTCTGAGGGGTTCTTTTTTCATATATACGAAATGCACGCAAAACGTCTTGCACACAAACTTGCAGATTTCATTTTCATACCAAACAAAAATTTCAAGTTTCCGAGGCGGATTGAATACATCCGTTGTTTTTATAGTTTATCTGCGGTATAATATGCGAAGAAATATGAGAAGGGGACGGAAAGTATTTGCTGATCGATTGGCAATTTGAAATTTCCAATGTTGTAGTCTATTTATTATTAGACGCCAGTGAATTTTTCATGTATCCACGTACATTGTGCAAGACGCCTGTGGTATTAAAATATCTATCTTCAAACCTAATACACACTCAATTTCCTAAACCCCAATTTTATATGAATATTTTACTTGCGTGAGTTATAAAGGGTAAATATTCTGGTTTATCTATTATTAGACGTCAGTGAATTTTTCATGTGTTTTCTTTGTGTAAGATGCCTGTGGTACTGAGTTATCTAGCGTCTAACCTGATTTATATTTAACTCACGAAACCCCAACGTATATGAATATTTTACGTTTCATGAGTTATAAAGGGTAAATTTTCTGGTTTATCTATTATTAGACGTCAGTGAATTTTTTATGTATCCACGTACATTGTGCAAGACGCCTGTGGTATTAAAATATCTGTCTTCAAACCTAATACACACTCAATTTCCTAAACCCAAAATTTATAAGAATATTTTACTTGCGTGAGTTATAAAGGGTAAATATTTTGGTTTATCTATTATTAGAAGTCAGTGAATTTTTCATGTATTTTCTTTGTGTAAGTTGCCTGTGATATTGAGTTATCTAGCGTCTAACCTGATTTATACTTAATTCACGAAACACCAACGTATATGAATATTTTACGTTTCATGAGTTATAATGTGTAAATATTCTGGTTTATCTATTATTAGACGTTAGTGAATTTTTCTTGTATTTACTTGTATAAAGACGTCTGTGGTATTAAATTATTTATATTTCACACTCAATTTACTAAACCCCCCGATGTGTATGGATATTTTACTTGTGTGAGTTATAAAGGGTAAATATTCTGGTTTATTATTAGACGTCAGTGATTTTTTCATGTATTTGCTTTGTGTAAGATATATGTGATATTGAATTATCTACGGTCTAACCTGATTTAAACTTAATTCACAAAACGCCAACGTATATGAATATTTTACTTCATGTGTTATAAATGGCAAATATTCTGGTCTATGTATTATTAAATGTCAGTGAATTTTTCATGTATTTCCTTTGTATAAAAACGCATCTGGTATTAAATTATTTATCTTCTAACCTAATTTACATTTAATTCAACAAACCTCAAAGTATATGGATATTTTATTTGCATGCGTTACGAAGGGTAAATATTTTGGTTAAATCTTTTGGTTTGTATCTTCCCAATACGGTATCCATGAAAATAAGGAAAATGAAAGGCAGAGATTTTATACTGCTTTTATTGTAAACAATTGCTTTTACTTCATGATTATAACTTATTTTTGACTTATATAGACATCATAAATACTAAAAAAATATGGAAAATTTGTACAGATATATTGAATTTATCAGACTGCAACAGGTAAAGAAAATATTGAAAACAATGGAATCTATGACGTTTGGTAATAAAATTAAGAATTTTTCCTCTTAAAGTAAAAAGGGTTCTTTAACCTATGTATTTTTCTTCCGATATAATTGGTTCATGTGATATCCTGATTCCAGCTTTTTACTTAGTAAAATGAGAACCAATAAAGTACTCTCCCTGCCCTTTGCTAGTTTCCTGACGTGGAATTAATTGATTTTGCCTACATGCTTGACAATTAATTTTTAAAATTAATCATTTTTTTTTACAATTTTATCCAAACTTGTATTATTAATCTAACTAAATCTAATAAAAATCGAATAAAATTCTTAAGTCTTATTTAACAAGAAATTTGCGAATTTACTATACCAACACAGCAAAATCTATTGTGTTTTAGGATTGATGGTTATATATATCCATTTGTTCCAAAATCTTAATGAAGAAACTGGCCGGACTGCCTTATGGAAATGACCTGGAAAACACTATGGACTTGAGAATTGGAAGTTGGAATGCTTTGTCTTTATTTTAGAGTGATTGGAGCGAGGAACTGGCAGACCTGGTCTAGAAATAGGTTGTCCTGGAGGAATCTTCTGGGCTCTCGTGCCTAATATGATGATGATGATGATGATGGTTATATATATATATATATATATATATATATATATATATATATACTAGCTGAGTGGCAACCCGATGTGTTTGTTTATCGATTTAAAATGAAATAGTTTCATTTCTTAAAGATTAAAAACCGTTTAATCACTTTTAAAAATATATTAGAATTTAAAAAAAACGATATAATAATTAAAAAATATTTTTCTCAAATTTTGGTTTTGGGCTTTTGAAATATTTCTTTCAAATTTCCGTTTTCAAATTTTGTTTTTTAGACAAATAAGAAACTCATTCAATTAGAATAAATTCTAAAGGTTTTAACTTCTCATTTCCTAACACTAAAATTATTTCTGGTACTTTAAAACAATTTATGGATTTCAATTATTAAATGACTCGTTCTCAGACTCGTTCTCAACTAATAATTTTTCCTTTTGGCAACTGAGCAAAATTTCTTTTGAAGAGTAGAGTTCCTGGGTCTATTGACTTTAACTCCTGTCGCAAGATGCTTATTATCAATGTATATGTGATCAATAGAAAAAATTATATTAAAAAGTTAAATTAAGTTTAAAGTTACCAGTTACATTAATATAAAAATTAAGTTTAAAACCTTCAAAAAATAGAAGGGTAAGATAAATTTAAAAATCAGAAATACATTAAGATTAAATAAATTAAGATTAAAATGAAGAATTAAAAAAATTTAAAGAAAATAAGTTGAAATTAATTATAAAGTTACGTAAAAAATGGCCCTCAACAAACAAGATGGAAAGTTTGCATAATAAAAGAAAAAAAGGCCCTGCGCAGGGTCAAACAATTCGTAATGAGATGATTGCAGAGTTCCGCGGGGGAAAACAAAAAATATCAATATAGAGAAATTTGGAAGATGCGACACCACCTAGAACCGAACCCACAACGTAGGGTTTACCAGGTCACCGTGATGGCACTGCGCTAAGGCAGCACATAAGCAGGTGAGCAAGATGGGAGGTGTATCGCGGTAAGGCCGAATGTAAATATTACATCTCATGGGTGGGAAAAGTGCTCAAAAGACAGTTCTGACGAATTCAAAATTGGTGGTAGAAGAATCCTCATCAATTGCTCATTAATTAGAAACAAATTTCACGAACTTGGTAGAATTATTAGTGAGTAAAATAATAGGTAGAAAAATTACAAACTCGGCATTCAGTTAAAAGAGTTTTGCAAGTACGCTTTTTTAGAATGAAAACATTTTTTTTATTAAATGTATTTGGTATATTTTGAAAGCTGAACATGTAGCAAATGCCGATAAATCGTAAAATTGACATTAATAGGTGCAGAAAACCGAAATATTTGTCCATCAAAATTGTCGATTTCGTGAAATTCGGAAAACTGCTTTGGGGGGAAAAGCTTCGTTTGCAATGAAAAACATTTTAAACTTTTTTTAAGGATTCCTTATAAAAACATTATTAACTTTTTTTAAGGATCCCGGAGATCCTTTTTTTAAGGATTAATGCTTATATCCTTAAATATGAAGAGTTGTAGAACACATGGAAATAAAAAATTTGTCGATTGGGGGACGGAAAAGTTGAATTTTGCATGCATGAAAACAGTGGGAATTTGCGAAACGGAAAGAAGCTGGCCCACCCGGAATGTCAGCTGTTTCTGCTGTCCGCATCTTTTGAGTTCGGCGGTTTCAATTTAATAATTAAAAAAGTTTAAGTTGAGGATAGCATCAGTGCACGCGTCTCGTCCGTTTGCGTCCATCGGTACCAGTCGCGATATCCTGCTATTCTCGGTTCGCGAGATTAGCCCGTCCCTGTGTCTGCTCACAAGACATTTGTTTACCTTCAGCTGTTAATAGTAAGATATATATATATAACCATCAAATAAAAAAGTCATGTTTTTTAAGATTAAAGAGATTTCCTAATGGCAATTTTCCAGGCTCCAAAGTTCATGACATAATAAAAAAACTAAAAATGCACATTGTTTTCAAAAAGCTCTCAAAGGATGAAATGTAAACTTCAAAGCTTAAAAGCTAATCTGAGAATTACTTTTCCTATAGAGTTAAAATATTTATAGTGTTAAGACCTCAACTTTATAATTTTTCACTATGAAATATAAATACAATGTAGGAGAACTTTGACGTTTATAAACCTTTTTAATTCCTGATAAAGGAGTAACTTTTTAACTTTCGCAGGATTGGATATTTTCATTCTTAGAATATATGAAAATAGAATGTTCAGCTTTAATTTTTCTTTTCAATAATGACTTATTTAAATCTTGAATTATATTCTCTTAATAGGTAAATCGAATCTTTTTATCTGTAACGAAATTTAAAGAATCTCCAGTCTTTGCCATTTTTGACTTGATTCATAGGCGCCATCAAAACATATTGTTTTTCTAAACCAAATATAAGAAAATTTTATGAAAGTTTCAGAAACTATTATAATTTCTTTCTCCATAATGACCCGAATAGAAACGTATCAATATTAATTTAAAGGAAGATATGAATAAAAAAATCATTTAAGTCCAAACCCTCTTGTATTTTGCTTATTTTCTTTTACTTCTTAAGTTTCATCTAAACACTCTTTAGTGAATATATCTTAAAAAATGAACATGGATATTACTACTAAATGTATTTACAGAATATGGACCGCTATCTTATAATGCTTGCCCAGTGGTTCCCGACTTATGATCCGTCACTGTAATTATATGAGTTCTGCAGCTGTGTTATGGGTTAGGTATTAAAACGGTTCGATTTTTGAATGTTACTTTCACGCGCGTATAAATCGACACGTGTTTTAATGTTAAACTTTTTTATAACGTCACTCAGTTTTCTTCAAATGCGCTAATTCGAGTATATTACTACAGTATTGTATTCACTCAGAATTTTTCTTAATTAATTTTAAGGTATCGTTCGCTGATTTGCGTTGATAGTGGCACGACACGAATTTCTTAAAATACGATTTTATTGATCAAAACGAGTCCATTTGTTTACTATTTTTATCATGTAAAATGGCACATAATGTAATTCCGCTAGTTTGCACCAGAGGGCAGATGCGCCGCTATCAAACTAGTCGTGAAATTTCATCAACACTGGCTGATCTCCAGTTGTGACATGAGCCTGAAAGAGAGAGGTTATGATATTTTCCAGAATAATAGCACATTTTGTCTTAAGCCAACTTTGACGATGGAAGTTTTACATGAATAACGACTCATTTCGTTTAGAGCCAGTATACTGCCGGGTTAAAAAAAAGACCTATTGGATCTTATTAAACGTTATCAAATCTTTAAATTTTATTCTGCTTTCTACAATAGCTAGTAACATCAATAATTTTTTTTTCTTTTTGCATTTTTCAATAAAAATTTTCGGGCAAATTATTTGTTAGTTTTATTTATTTTATTCAGAGTTAGAACTCCAACTGAGGGACAAACCATTACTTGAACAACAACACGCCTCAAAGAGGAAGGGGGAATTTAATAGTAAATGCATATTTATGGTAAATGTAACTGAAGATACAGTATTTGCAATCCCTAAATAGTATATCTTGATAAATGCCTTTAGTTTCAACAACTTATAAGACAAATATTTTAATACATTCAAAAATGCAAATTAAAAAATTTTTTTCCTGTAAAATTTAGTTTTTTTGAGTTGTGCCACTATGAATGCCGAGCAACGATATATCCCAAAATTGTCTTAGTAAGCTAATAGCCAGTAAGTTTTCCCCTAAAATTACGTATAGTTTTTTCTCTGAATATTTCGTTAAAATATTTTTGTCTAATGACACCTAATAAATAACTTGTATTATTGAATGTAAGTTTATCCTCTTTGAAACAAAAAGCCATTAAGGGCTTATAGCATTGCAATATTATACGTTAAGCTGGTGGTCCGTAACTCATACAGTGACTCCCAAAATCGAGGGTACACTTATTTTTTATTTGAACTTCAGACTGTTAAGGGTCAATTTTAAGCAAAAGTTTAGATGCATGTTTTTCTAATTTAGTGCCACAAAAGGGCAAATATTTTGGTATTAAACTCCTAAAAATTAAGAAATAGTAATTAAATAAAGTAAATTCTTGAGGTTTTGAGAGAAAAGAGCTACAAGAATTGAGGGTACACCTTTGAAATTGTTTGTTTTAACCCCCTTTTACATAATTAATATTGTACTATAAACAGCTAGATTTCATAAATACCTATAACGTCTTTCTGTTACCTAATTAACAATTAACAGATTAGTATCGGTTAACTGTTAATTAGGTAAAAATGGAGAATCGAAAGGAAACAAAGATAGAGCATAGAAAACTAGTCATTAATCTGTTAAATGAAGGTAAATCTTTAAGAAAAGCAGCTAAAATAGTTGACCGAAGTGTAAATTGCATTCAAAAAGTCGTTTAAAGATTTAAAAAGGGGTGGCACATTAGAAAACAAAGTAGGCAGAGGCCGAAAAAGACTACCAATCTCAACAGTAGAGAGGAGAATTTTACATCAAACAAAGGTGGATACTAAAACAAAGGCTCCAAATATTACTTCAAGTATTTCAAGAACTGTGTGTAAGCAGAGTACTCAGTTGAGCTGCCGAGCTGGCTATAGTGACCGGAAAGCTTAGAAACGGGCCCTTTATAGGTAAAAGGAATAGGTATAAGTGATTACATTTTGCAAAGGATCGCATTTTGAAGCCCGAACCGTTTGGAATGAAGTTATTTTTAATGATGAAAGCAAGTGCAATGTTTTTGGCAGTGATGGCCGTCTTATGGTGTAGCGAAAGGCAAACGCTGCTTTCGGTCCAAAGAAATTCATTTCCAACCGTTAAGCATGCAGGTGGGTTGGTAGTGGTCTGGGGGTGCAGAGCAGCAACAGGGGTGGGAAAGTTTGTATTTATTTATGGAATCGGGGACAAGAAGGCACATCTTGATATACTTAAGAAACAATTGAATGACAGTGCTGGGAAATTGGGACTGGGATAAAATTTCACATTTCAACAAGATAATGATCCGAAGATCACAGCATATATTGTAAAGCAATGGCTGCTGTAGCATTGTACACAACAGTTTGAAATACCACCACAGTCTTCTAACTTGAATGTTATCGAGAATGTGTGGTTAAGTCTTGAAAAAGCTGTACAAAAGCACACGTCACTAGTATAGAACATGCGAGACTTATATTGTAAGAAGAATGCGAGAAAATTTCTGCCGCAACAACTAAAAATCTTGTAGATTCATCAACACGACGATTGGAGGCAGTAATTACAGCAAAGGATATGCTACTAAATACTGATTCTTCGTTTTGTTTCGTTTTTTAAATTTTGTATGCAAGAAAGCTCTTGCACATACGGTCAATTTTGTGAGGTCAAATATTTTCTTTTTAAGTTGGTATTTTTGTCTAAATAAACATAATTGTTTGCTTTTATTTAAAAGGAATAAAGAGCATTAAATGTCTGGACGCGTGTATGCTAATAAAGCGTGACTGTTTCCTCTCTTTGACTCTTTCTCCATTCAAACATGACCTTTCATATCAAAAATGAGTGTACCCTCAATTTTGGGAGTCACTGTATGTAGTTGAAAAGCGACCATTTCGAGTAAAAATACTGGGAACACTGCCGATATATATAAAAAGCTTTTTAATGGCAGTCAACGCTGTATAGGAATGCGTCAGATATGTAACCTTTAATTTGAGTGCAAGGAAAAATAATTTATATATTCGGCCATAAATTTTTGCATTTCTCACAACACATTTGATCTCTTAAACGTCCATTAGATCTCTTACGTAAAGCTTTCATACAATTTTACTTAATTAAACTAACCTGATTTTTTGAAGATCCCTGCAGTAAAGAAGTAAAAGATCACAAATAAAAGCAAAAAAAAAAAAAGGTAGAAAATGTTCTAAAAAAAGTTTCTAAAGAATGCCAATGTGGTTCATAAACGGAGGAATGTAATAATGAACTTTTCTTAAAAAGTAAACTGAAAATATTTGTTTTTGTTTTTTAATTTATTATTTTGATTAAACTTAACTTAGATCAGTGTGGGTAATATAAAACCAACGAACAGGTTTTTTAACGGTATAGTGGGTCATTCTTAAGATTTCTCGTATTTTCCGTCTACACTCATGCATTAATTAGTAAAAGTAATTGGGAGTTAAGTGTAAAGGGAAATATCTGTGGGAATATACATTGATGAAGGGAATCTTAGAAATAACTATCCATTGCAATTTTGAGGATTCTGAAATTTTTGGAGAGATAGCTAGATGGAATTAACAGAATAAAAGCTTCACTCTCTTTTCAAAATATTTCCTAGATGAGAATCAAATTATGTGTCTGATACGTGTTCGCAGGACTAGATGATTGAGAGCATTAATAAGAGAAAAAAATGTTTAAAAAAAAAACAGACGAGAGGGCGTAGAGAGACAGAAATAGAAAAAGACAAAAGTCGAGGTTTGAGTGTCCACCGTTTCTATTATTTTTCCCGCAAAAGGCAACCGCTCTGGTCCACCTGGCGCCGCCCGACTCATTAATCGCCCCCATTATGAACAAAACGGATTATTTTCCTGTTGTTGCTGAAGTACTTCATGCGTCCAAGATTTATGGGCGCAGCAACTCCATGAATATTCATTAAGAGCTGCTTAAGAACTCGCGCGCTCAGGGTAACGACGCCTTCGGCTCCGCACTGGTAATTAATTTCTGTTGCCGCCTCGGATTGTTTTACGCCTGGCCGAACCCGCCGCGGACGGGAGGGTGGGAGAGTGGGGGAGGAAAAGGACCAGCGGTCGAGAGATCGTCCATCGGATCTAATCTTGCGGTCACTGCATCGTTGGACGCGCTGGAAAAGACTGCCGCCCCGTTTACGCGCCCCCACACGAAGCACAATGCGCCAGGGTAGAGATCACGTGCGTACGCGGGCGTGACGTACGATCATGCAAGTGACTGGAAAAGACGTACAGTGGATCGGGTAAATCGCAGAAGTTCCGGGGACCCGCCACGTGAGTTGCTGGCTTGTTTTGCTGGAAGACGATTGAGTGTCGTTCGAAAGTCGCGATGTAAGACTTTCCGGTGAGTCTCTGCACGCGACACATCACTTTAATTTAAAAGATGTGAGTTGGATTTTTCCGTGTGCATCAAGAGATGTTTCGACTAACTTAGCATTCTATCAGACCCAATCTTCTAACATTCTTAGAAAGAAAAGTTTCTTTATATTGCAAATTAAGAGTGGAGTTGGCAACAATGAAATCTTACAAAGGAGAAGAAAGCGACAAGGACATTCATTATGATCCAGTTGTATCCACGTGGATTGTCTTTCCGACATTTTAGACATCATGGACTAAGTGTTGTTTCAGAATCGAAGTCATTCAGCTTTAGAGCGAATTCTTACCAAATTTCGACATTTTTTGCAAATCAATTTTTATTTTGGTGTCAGCATTTTTGTAAATATGAACGACGTCTTGAATGTACATTGTTTACAAACGATTTCTTCCAAAATATCATCAGAGCGTAGTTATCTTTTATAAGTTTACGATAATAACACGCGAGTTATCCTTCTATTCATATTATTTCGATATCCGGACTCGTTGCCAACGAAGTTATCAATCGAGACATTACTCGAATAAAACTGCCAAGAAGAAATAGCTAAACTAGTCCTGCGATGCATAATTGAGATAAATTGAGTTAATGGGTGATGGAGCCAGAAGAAGTTAAGAAACGCAATGTAACAAATAAAAGTAATCCCAGAAGTTTAAATATGAGATTTGTATTGAATAAAATCCGTGCTGTTTATGAAGATGAATAGCGACAAGGCAGATTTTATCTTGCTTTCAATGTGGCGTCATGCTTTCACGATTACTTAAATAGACCATGGATTCTATGATAAATGCTTCTTTGTTTTGCACAATTTAATGATATATGAGTGGTTATCGTGAACACTTCTAAAAGATTCTACTAGACTATCAAAATCAAGTCCATTGATTGATATATTATCAGTGAACAGATGAAGCCGTAGTTGGCCACAGAAACTTCTTTGGTGACTGGTGATGATCTATAATAATAAATTTCAGTTGTTCCACACTTCGTTCAATTTAATTTCAATTTATGTCTTTTCAAATTTGAATTGATAGTTCATTCACCAACAATACAGATATGCTTTCATACTCGTCAACAGTTAATTTTTTCTGCATTTTTTATTTCAAACTGAAGAATGCCGTAGGACCAGTTCGAGGGGAATATTACCATGTTGCTCAGAAAAATTAGTTGAACAGTCTACTAATATCCATACTTCATGTCCTGATGCAAAATTTTAAGTGTAAAAAGTTCCCTTAACAATTATTTTCAGAATTTTTTTGAAAAGATACTTTTACTAGAAGGACTATAAAACTACAAATTACTGGACCATGTACCATCGGAATCTTTCTTTAAGTTTCACTTGGTAAAAACTCTCATTGCAGATAACCATATAATTAAGAAATGGCTTTAACCAATGTTAAAATATATGTTTACGTTCATCAGAACCCTAAACAGTATTGACCTCAGCTGCAATGCAAAAATCGGGGAACCTTGTAAAGTACCAATCAAGTGAAAATACTCAGTTGAAATGAAGGAATTCTCGGGCAGTTTCAAGATAATAAGCACTTATAACTGGCTTTAACCATTATTAAAATATATGTTAACATTCATCAGAACCCAAAACAATATTATACTCAGCGATAATACAAAAAATCGGGGAACCTTGTAAAGTACCAATCAAGTGAAAATACTCAGTTGAAATAAAGGAATTCTCGGGTAGTTTCTTGATAATGAGCACTTACAACTGGCTTTAACCAATGCTAAAAATCTATGTTAACATTCATCAGAACCCAAAACACTATAAACCTCAGCGACAATGCAAAAATCGGGGAACCTTGTAAAGTGTACCAATCAAGGGAAAATACTCAGTTGAAATGAAGGAATTCTCGGGCAGTTTCAAGATAATGAGCAAACAAGCAAATATTGTGCCTCATTGAGAAGCGGAAAGAACGGGGTTCATTAAATCAGGAAACAATTACGTTACAACTTTTGCTGCAGTCAAGAGTCAAGTTAGCCCAAGTTCCGCAAATTTTACAACAGTCCAATATAGAGAAGGACCTATCCATTTCTATGCAAGATCTACGCTACTTGTTGCTACCTTTTACAGTCTATCCCTCCGACCTCTTTCTCCTGGGAGGGCAAAAGCATCCCTTCTCCCCTTTATAATTGCATCTTCACGCGTAAGAGCGTGCCACTCGTTAGATCTCGGCGCTTTTCCCTTATTCGCGGCCATAAAGGGTTGGTCGAAATCACGTGATGCCCAAATTCCACCACCCCCACCCCCTTCAAACCATCCCGCCAATTTTTGCGGTAATTACTTCATTTATTTCGCTGATACTGCCGCGTTGTGCGCGGAGACGGGGCGGAAAGGTGATGTGATGCCCGCAGAACATACAATGGAAATATGCATTGCTCCGTCCGCGGTGGTCTCTTCTTTGTGAGCATTTTCTGCAATCATCGAAATTTTGCGCCGCAGGCATTAAAATGGCTGCCATCAGGCGGGCAGTAAAAGGGGAGGCAAGAATAAGGGCGCTCATTTGCATTTCCTGCATAGTGTAACTCAATTACGCATCGGATTCTGAAGAAGCTTTCAGGTGGGCAGACATTCAGTGGTATCTGGCAGTACATTGTCTTTTGACCTTCTCATTAAGGCAATTTTTAGCCCTCCCATTACACATATATAGCAACCAAAATAAAAAATATTGTCCCCTATGATTTAGTTAGCATTTTTGAGCTATAGGGAGAAAAATCTCAAGAATTGGGTTTCTTTATGGAGTAGAAATCGCAATGTTAAAATCTGGCATTAAAGTCACCCATTTACGAATTATTGTGGGACAAAAATATTCGTCCGCAAAACATGACCTTTAAATCAGGGGCTTAATGAAAATATTTTAATGCTACTAATCGCTCCGTTTTTTAAAAAATTATTAACGTTGAGAGTTCCGATTCAAGCTGAAATAAACATACTTACTGCAACAGATTGCGTTACTAATACATCTAGAAAAATAAGTTTTATTTGAATCTGAAATAAGTTTAACTTTTGGGAAAAAAATGTTCAGGTAGTTTCTGCTAACGAAATTACCGCGGGTTATTAACGTAGGATTACTTATCGTTGCTTACCTCTTTTGTATGTATATATCTATCTATCTATCTATCTATCTATCTATCTATATATCTATATATCTATATATATATATATATATATATCTGTATACCGGAGGTAAAGTACACCAAGTCCATTTCTTAAAAGTAGACTGTTTAACTTTATCCCTTCATTTTTTAGCACTATTTTCAGTAGAGAAAAGCTTTTTCGCGAATGTTTATACAGAAGAGACCTTGCCCATTGAAAATGGCACCATGTCCTATCATTGTGTCGAGGTAAAAAACAGTAAGTGGATTTCTTTAAGCTCTCTTGTGAGATTCAAACATTGTGACATAGTGTTCTATACCTCAGAGGTACAGATATATACACATATGTATGTCAAAATTTTGACGCATATTGGTACTTTTCTGTTTAACTTGTCTGGGTTTGCACGCTGCCAAAATTATAACTCGCGAGGACGAACGGACGGACGGTTTTAGAGTATGAAATTTTCCTTTCCGGAGGACCGTTATGGAGGAACGTAATCCTACGTTAAAACAGTTCAACTAGCATGTTGTGGAATTTCATCAAAATTATTGAAACGTATTTTTAATTGTTATTTTAAATCTTATACTTTGTTAAATTTTGCTTAGATGAAAGTACTCAGACTTTTAACGCTTAGAAAACTTCGGTTTAATTAGCCTGTGTTAATGTCATTATTTTTGCATTCTATTGTTTCTTCCTTTTCGTCATCAATCACTCCTCATGACTCTCCGAAGAAAATTCCACATGTAATGTCGGATATTTCCCGCACTTCCTCTTCAGTCGCCTTATCGTTGTCTACAGAAGTTTATTCTTCAAATGTCACATTAGTAATTTCGGCCTGTTACACCAAACACGGCAAAATTTTGATTTTGTCGCTTTCGTTTGAGTTGATGTGAATAGCCCAAGTTTTTTAAAAACCTACTCTCTGGAAACATCTTTATATTGTTTCTTTCTTAGCATTAGTCCATTCATCTTTCCATTACTCCTTGGTATTTTATAGGGCACTGGCAGTCGGTACCAGAGTCTGTGGGTTCGAGTTCCACTATTGTTATGGATATTTGTAGCCGTACCAGTCTAATAAGCCCTCGTGTAGCCAAAAGAAAAAAATGACCGTATTACTCGCAACCAACCAACCTTGGTATTTCATAAATTGATGGTTTTAACCTATTCATCGGCTGATTCGACTTCCTTAAATTTTCCGTATCAAGTCTTTTTAAACATATTGCGTTGATGAAGCTTAGATGACTGTGATAGATGACTTAGATGACTTTTTCTTACCGATGATTTTGTGACTTAGATGATTTTTTCCTTTGAATGGACTGCATGTTCGAATCGAAGTTTATATAATAAAGGAATTAGAGGCTTTTTCAAAAACGAAATTTATTTCATTTGATGATTCCGACATGAAGACATTCAAACTGACGAGCAATTACATCAAGTTCTTGCAGACAACTGACGAACTCAGTTGGAACTGACAAGCTTAACCTCCAAAACGGCGTGAAGGTTACAGTTATTAACAAAGTTTTAATGCAGGTATCAACAGATTGGATGACGAGAAATTTCATTGGGGGCTTATAGAGGCAGGGTTAAGTGGTCTAAAATTAACTTTGACGAACTGTGTATAAACAACTGAACTTCTCTTTTTTTCCTGAAACGCTTGTCCAAATACATCAATTACTATGACAAGATTAAGTAAGCTGTCTATGCTTATTTATTTCAGTTCCAATCTGCCAGTTAGCACTACGTCTAGTCCTTTGAACAATGACCCTTGGATAATTTCCTAATCACTAAAGGCTCCAACTTGTTGAATTTCGTATGCACTCAAAGCAAATTTGTCAAATACTCTTCTGAAATTTTTCTCCGTAATGATGTTTACTTTACAGAGTTTTGTTGTGAAGAGTTCTCTAAAAAATTCCGGTTTCACCGTTGTTATATGAATGCGTCATTATAATTTTATTGTGATTTTAAGAACGATACATTGTTACCCAGAGCACACTCCAGAGTGTTGATCACCAGGAACCTGTGGGAAATGCTTGTAAATTCCTTACTAGTCTTTACCTGTTAATATTTTCAATGTCTGCTTTGAGAAGTATCTTTTGTCAAGACAATTTCCCGAAATTCGCTGCCCTCATCAATATAAATGTGTGTACATAATCATGACAGTATTTTCTGACCAGTCATTTGTTAATCGTTATTGTACTACATGGGTGTTTTTTCCTTCAATAAGGGAAAAATAAATCTCAATTTTCATGACATATGTTTATTTTTTTTTTGTTTTTTTGTAAGTAAAATTACAATCATACAGAGTAAGGTCAAATAGTACCCGTTCAGGGTTATCAATTCCAATTTTGTGAACTGTGAAAACACTGTCCGTGTCTGTAAAATAGGGGCTAGAAATAGATTGTTTTTAATGTGTTTTTCCCCGGGAATTTTAAGGCTGTTGTGTATTAACCTTAATGGATTCGCTCACCTCAGCGTTAAACTATGGAGAAAAATATGCAAATAATATTTTAAAATTTAAATTATTCGGGGGGGGGGGGAGAATCTGGTATAGTGTGTTTTAAACTCTCATAAATTCCTTTGGTGGACAAAACTTATAAAACGAATCCTGTTGCAAGGTGCAACGTGAAAAGTTCAGGCTATCTGAAAATACCAATTTTATTCGATTATCAGTATTTATGTAGCTTTAAATAGTAGATAAATTTTATCCATGGGTTAACATTGAGGTGAGCGAATCTAATAGGGTTAGAACACAGCAGACTTAATTAAATGCTAGAAAATTCTGGGAAAAGAAGCCTTGATGATTTCTTTAAAGAGGGATATCCGTATATGCTGGTGTCCGTTTGGAGCAGGTTTTATTGTACTTCTAGGGAGTGAATTTGCTTTAGAAAAATGCACTCTCTGCTTAGAAATTTATGACTTGTTCGTGTACTTTGTCATACAACTCACTTGAATAATCCGAAATCTCTTGAAGTTCTAAAATGTGAACATTGCTCATGATCGTTGATGCTAATCAATAAGTTGCCTAGAGACCGCGGGAAAGAGAATGTTTATTTGGAATATTACCTACATGGAACATGTAGTGGGCAAAAAATATGTAAATAACTGCTTATTAAAATTTATATCAGACAGGGAAAGTGTCTAGTCCACATAAAGTAACTATTTTTTCCATGTTTTTATTAACTTGCTCCAGTTTGTCCAGTACAAATCTTGCAATCGATTTTTAACTAACTTCTTGACTAGACATTTGAAACTTTTAAAATAGCTCAGAACACGATGACAATGCATTTTTTAATACTTTAAGCAGATTTTTACCATGTTTTTACTATTTTCAGTTAATTTTGTTTTGTAGACTGGTGCAGCCATCTATCGGCCGGAACGGGAACGAAAAGTTAAATGCAAATTAACTTCCAATTAACTTAATTTACTTTCAAGTTGATGGGATAATTCAGCAAAAAAAATTTTAAAAAAGTATTTATTAATACATAGAATTGTCAAGTTTATATGATTCAATAGAAAATTTAAAAACATGGTATATAAAAAGTTCTTTTTATCTTGTAATTATTACTTTATAATGTGGATTTAAAGATACTGTTTATTTACTAATTTATTTGAAACACCAAAAATTAGACTGTGAATGAAATATTCCTCTGTCAAATGATACCCAGCAGATGTCCCCAAATAAGAACCATAAGGAATTAATTTTTTATAAAGCATTTAAGTGTAATTTCACGCATCTTATTAAATTCCAAATTTTGATGGGAAACTGCTTGCAATCAGAATTGCCCTTTCCCATCTGACCAGCCGCCTGAATGAATTCTCTAGAGCTGTTATTACTTAGTGCCTCTAAGGCTGCTTTACAATCTGTGGGGTCAACTTCGAATTCTCTGTCCTCTGTTGTTCTTGATTGCCAGGGGTTGTTGCAAAGCTTATCTGTCAGTAAGAGGGTCATTGTTTTACAGTGGATCCCTGGACACTGGGGTGTTCCTGGCAATGAAATCACTGACTCTCTGGCCCAAAAAGGTGCTTTGATCTTGCAGACATCTCCTTCTAGTGTCCCTTACAGTACTGTAAAGCGTATAATCAAAAATACGGTGAGAGAGCAGTTCAAAAAGAGTCTTGCCGTTAGAACTTCTCAAAAGCCTTGGAGAGAAAAGTTATTTGGATTCTCTAAATGGCCCAGACATAAAATGATGGCCAAGTTTAGACCAGTCACTGGTCATGACTGTCTCCTGGAACATTTATACCGCTTCAACATTGTTTCTAGTCCTTTCTGCAGACTCTGTGACTTGAAACGGGTCATGAACTGTGAACATTTGTTTCACTGCCCTTCATTGACTAAATGTTCTCTTGTGGACCGTTATTTGGAGGCCAGGGGAATTCTGGATTCGTAGACTATTTGCTGCAGCTTTTTTTTTCTTTGTTGTTGTTGTTGTGTGTGTGTGTGTGTGTTTCTTATGTTGTGCTTTTCAATGGCTGTAGTTGTCTTTTAATCTGTGCCATTGGGAATTTAAAAAAAGGGTAAAAAAGATTAAATTCCAAATAATTGCTTATAGCGTAATTGTGTTTTAATTTATCATACCGAATGGGAAAATGCAAATACAGTCAAACCTCGATATCCCGAACTTGAAGGGAGAGACAAAAAAATTCGAAATATCGAAAATTCGAATTATCGAAAATCGCATGTTATCAATAGTAATAGAGAAAAAAGAATCTTTATTACATACCTTTTTTAAAAAGTAATCCATATTTTTATTTAATAAACACTATTTACAAAATTCTTTGAAAAAAGATTCAATTGTTGTTTGCTTCAGAGAAGAGTCTTAAATTTTATGTATTACACATTCTAAGTAGACAATGGCTTTAAATGTGTCTTCATACCTATTTGGTTGACTTTCAACATATCTCCTCAAAGCGTCCACTTCAAATAGTCCTTCTTTGTTTGTCACATTTGGTGGGAAATGGCGGATTTCGTTCTCCTCTTCTGATAGTACACAAGAAGCTTTCATCTGACCGATGATGTCATTGTCCTCCCACTGACCGCACACTATTACCATATCATCTACGACGACAAAGTCCTTAAATTCCATGTTATCGAGGTGCATGAGCATCGAGGCACTAGCTTGAATGCAAGATAGCACAGGCATGCATTCACACCTGTAGTTTTTTTCTTTCACTCCTTGTTGCAATGATAAGAAATTCTACAAACTTCTTGGAAGCCACCCACCTCTTGATTTTTGTTCATGCCTTCATTTTCTGTTTTGTTAAAACCACCTCAACCCCTCTAGAAACTAACCTTGGAGATTAAAAGGAGAAAAAATAAAAGAAAGGATCGATGGTCACTGCATATGCATGAGAACTAACTGAAACGAGGTAAGAAAACAATCAACAAGAATTTCAACTCCCATCTTGGAGGGCCAAGAGAAGTTGTCATTTCATTGTGATATCTTCCGTCTTTATATCCCTTCTTTTTAAAGTTTATGCAGGGTTTTACCACTGTAATGTTTGAATAGCTTTTCTATTTTTTAGAAATTTCTATTTTTTGGATATTATCTTTTTGTTCTTAGAAAAAATTTTCTTCTCCATTTATGGAAAAAAATTCAAGTTATCGAGGGATGAGCAAAAAAAATTCGCCAAATCAAGGTTTTTTTAACATTGAGTGCATAGGAAATTTGAAGGGAATTTTTATTTCTTCGAGATATCGAAAAATTCGCGAAATCGAGGTTCGAGTTAGCGAGGTTTGACTGTATGTAGTTAATGTTATTATTTGATTCTGCCCAATATCTATATGCTAATGATTAGGTGTTAAGGGTTACTTTTGCTTACGATATTACTTATTCTAAATTCTGCTAATTCAGATGTACAACTATCTGACTTTTTTTAAGATTCTTGTACATTAAAATGAACCTTGCTCCCATCGAAATTAATGTAATTTGTGCGTTGATAGCAATACCGTTTCTTTAAAGCATAAAAATGTAATCATACTCATAAATGATTTTAATTATTTTTAGAATTCATTAAAACCATGCACATTATACTTAAAACGACTTTATTTTCATTTGTTTTCAAATGGTAGACATTGTTTCTAATTTTAACATAATTTAAAATTAATAAACAACATTACTCATACTTTTAAATTCTATAAATATTTCATACGCTCTTCGTAAATCTGTTTAATAAGAATAAATTTACCAAGAAGGCAAAGTCGAAAATTAGGAAACATCAGATGTGTGTTTTATTTTTGTGGTCAGGAAAAAAAATTAAAATGTTTAAATTTTAATGGGAATTGTGTATCATTTCCCATCCATTTTTTTTCTACTTCTGACCAAAAATTGGATTTTCTAAATCGTTTTCGCTAATTTTGTTCTTACACGCATGGTAAACTTTAATGGTGAGTTTTTTTTTTTGTTATGAGAATTGTTCGCTTCATTTTGATTCAATTAAGACGTGATTAAAGGATTCCCTTGAGCGATCGGGGTAAAAGCAAACAGGCACGACCCGTGTTTGCTTTCAGTCAGTAAGAGGTCTCTTGTTCAGTCCTTGCACCGAAGGAAATTACGTAACCTGGAGAAAATATTTGTAACAAATGGGTCCTTCTACACCAAATACATGTATTATGTAGAATGTATGTTTGTTTCAGTTAGCAGTCCTAATAGCATAAATTTCAAGGTCGAAAGTCCACTTTCTAGCCCCAGGGTAACGGTTTACTGCTTGAAAAGGTTTAAAAATATATCTAGAGAAATTTTTACGTTATGCTTTCAGTATTACATGATCTGAGAATACTGGAATAGCAGAGAGTGAGATTTTGAGAATATATCCCCCCCTTTATTTGGTTTTAAACCTCCATGTGTTGTACCATATATATATATATATATATATATATATAGCATCCCGGCCTCCATATATATATATATATATATATATATATAGCATCCCGGCAGTGATACAACTCAAAAATGCAGCATTTGAGAAAAATCAACTTAAAGAATACTTTACAGCTTGAATTAGCATTGCAATAAAACTGATATAACTGCCTTCAGGTGGACAAATTGCGAGATAGAGATGTGTCTCTTTTCAGGCACGATGGAGCACTTCATACATATTTTTCAATGACACAACCTAAAAATTGCCATTTTTTGATTTGTGTCACTTTTGCCGGAAGCGTGAGACCACTTCGCCGCATGCATTGCCCCGGGTGCACCATAGGGGGTGGGTCAACACTGCACCCGTTTGATGGTCCGCTAATTTTCAACCGAGTCAAGCGGCGGGACCAGACCACCTGGCCCAGCACCCCCAGAGGTAATTTGAGAACTTGGAGGACATTGCAGCCAAGCCCTATTTTACGTGCCCCGAGCACCATTAGTGAACATGGTGGTGGATTTTTGTCAGTGACTGGCCTCGAACCCGCAACCGTCATATCACTGGCTCGACGCCTTTGCCAACCGGGCCACTGCACCCATTTAAAGTTATGAGAATCGGTGATAATATTTTCCGCAGTCGGTTTTCTACTTCTTCCGATCTGACCTCTATTATCTCGCGAATTTGTATACATCTATTGAAGCAATATACTTACCAAACAAACGGGTGCGGTAGCCCAGTTGGCAAGAGCAGTGGGCCAGTGATCTGCAAATCTACCGCCGTGTTTACTAATGGTGGCAGGGGCACGTAAAATAGGGCGTGGCTACAATGTCCTCCAAGTTCTCAAATTTACCTCTGGAGGTGCGGGGTCAAGTGCTCCGGTTTCGTTACTTGACTCGGTTCAAAATTACGGGACCGGTCATTTAGCCAAGTCGGACTCCGACCCTTGTGGTGCTAATTCAAAACAGGAGCCGCACCTTCATCACCCATAGCCTTCGGGACTTGATTTTATATTACTGTCGGTCAAGGGGCATAAGCAACAACAACAACTTACCAAACAACATTTTTTAAACATTATGTGATAAACATTACCTGGACAGTGTCATGCAACCAGAAACCAACTCACACTATACTGAAATTGGGTTTTAACCTAATCATAAGCATTAATTAAACATTTCTGTTGTTGACGGTTGGTTCTCCTACTAATAAAAAAGAATATTTGGCCAAGAATAATATTTTCCCCCAGATATCCAACCATGTGACACACTTTAAAACACATTTAAACTTTTGTTAATCTTTTCCTTGTTGCATAACACTGTCCAATTAGAAATTGGGAAATCATTTGACAGTCAAGTTATGATAATTATTTTTTTAAGTATAAATTTTTTTTTACCTCAAATTATAATTTATATCGCAGACATTCCCCATTAAATTGTTGAATCGTTTTCCACCAAGTGCCGTGACACTGAAAAATCCCAGCATATTACAAAAAGGTTTAAAGTGCGTACTTTTGCAAACAAAACTGTCTTTGAGAAGACATGACACGAGAGGACAACGCAGCCTCCTCACGTTTCAACTCTAAGTGGCATCATCTTTTTGAAATTCATCGTCCGTATCCAGTGAGCGCTACTCCACCCCATTTAGGAGCAGTGTAATCTAATCATAAGCATCATTTGGCAAGGCGGTATCCATCCAGCAGCAGTCCCGGCCTCTGAAAGTGGGGGGTTACTCCTTCCCCAAAACTCAAGATTCCGCTGCCAAAACCAGGACAGACTCCGGCAGAGATTTCTTTTCTTATCGCGAGGCTTAATTAAATCACACGCTGAAAACCAATTTACGTCTAAGCCACGATGAAACTCTTCATCAGATACCGGCGCTTTCCGTTTGGGCCTCCCGCGCTCGTTTTTCTTATCCTCAATTGTTTTAATTTTCTGCCTCGAGTATCCTTCTGCAAGCCACTAGATTGCCAAAAACGACCGCGGAAGAGCGAGTGATCTCCATACCATTCACAGATAGAAACGGCAAAATTTTTCATCTTTGCACTGATCTATCTTTTTTCATTCCCCCTCCAACTTTCTCATTAAGTGGAAAAGGTAGTCAAGGCATAGGTTTTTTTCCCTCTCTTTTCCTCTCTGGAAACAGATGTTCAGCAAAAGAATCCCTTTCTCTGTGAGTTCTTTCCCCTCCCCCCCCTCCTCAGCAATGTGCACAAGTTCAACATTTGCATAAATGTTAATCCGCCCAGAGAGCATTTGTGGGATTTATCCGAGGGTTGCTAGTCTCTATATCGAAACGAACGGAATTTCAAGAATAACCCAAGTTTTATACTGCTTAGAAATGGAGAAGGCTGTTGAAACACAGTAGCCCATTATTAAGTTTTGGATCAGCCGAAGTAAGAACAGTTTAGTTGATCTGTACTTTTCCCATGTTGCACTAGTGTACAAAATTAAAGGATTTATAAGCATTACTTGTGATGTATAGTAGAAAATTGTCTTCAATTTTATATGACCTCTAAAAGATATAAATTACACTGTATAAATACTCCAAAAAATGTGTATTGAAAAAAAATTACAGTGCAACAAATATGACAAATTATGGGATCTTCATTACCCTGGACAGAAAACTGTTTATGCTGCATTTGATTTCTCTGAAATCACATGCAGGACTCGAATCTTCTATCCATAGAATTAGACAGTGAATTCACCATCATTTTTTATTTTAATTATAATTTTAAAAGGACACTTCTCAGCTCCTGCAACCTTCTGATATGGTGACTCGGCGTCTATAAATATTGCATACATTTTCAAAGCGATTGAGATCTGGGGACAATGCAGGCAAAAATCAGTCGATTGGGGCTTCAATTATAAGGTTTTAATCAGCCAGATAGCCTGGTTAGGATGATTATTATCGACCGCCAGTTGAAATGGACAAGCCGGGGTTCTCTTCAGGCGAAAACCAGGTGTATGTGGAACCTCAAATACGTACCTTTGTCTTCCTATTCATGTTGTGTAATTTGATGCTCAGATCGATGCAGCCATTGATAATGATTCCTCCTCATACCATCAAGCCACTGCCATGAAATCTGTGAAGAAAATGAATAATTACAAGATAAGAAGAACTTTTTATATACCATGTTTTTAAATTTTCTGTTGAAACATATAAACTTGACAATTCTATGTATTAATAAATACTTTTTTAAAAATTTTTTTGATGAATTATCCCATCAACTTGAAAGAAAATGAAGTTAATTGGAAGTTAACTTCCGTTTAACTTTTCGTTCCTGTTCCGGCCGATAGATGGCTGCACCAGTCTGCAAAACAAAATTAACTGAAAATAACTGAAAGTTAATTCAATTCTGTTTAAAGATGACTAAAAGTATTAAAAAATGCATTGTCATCGTGTTCTTAGCTATTCTAAAAGTTTCAAATGTCTAGCTAGTCGGGAAGTTAGTTAAAAATCGATTGCAAGATTTGTACTAGACAAACACACAAACACACTCACAAACAAACAAGGAAGAAAGTTAATAAAAACATGGAAAAAATATCTAATCCTCTTAGAATACGAAATGTGTAAGGAGCCAAATAACGCGCAAGAGTTCTTGATGGTCGTTTTATAATTTTATTTAACAGCACACATAACAAAACATACAACAGTTAAAATTAGACTGAAATTAATACCGTGTATAATTAATGAAACCGGGCGAGCACTGCCAAGATGTGCTCCATTCATATCAAATCTAGCAAGTCAAGTCAAAACATGAACAACTAAGTTTTTACATCGTTCTCCGGGGGTCACGTGGTATCGATGAGTGCCAGTTGAACTCCACCCACACAATCCATTCGATTCGCAACAATCTGGACCTTTCACGGATATTAGAGGGAAAGTTAAAAATTCCATATTCTTTCCAGGCAAAAAGGAATTCAGATTCGATATTTAAACTGCACCTTAATCCACCAGTAAAGAGAACCTGAACCAAAGGATTTGGGCTGCATAGTTGAATCTAACCACCTCATCATAGGCCCAATTCACACAAGATGTGGCGCGGACATCTGGAAGAAGCGTGGCTGAGACCTCGCACTCTCGTACTCTTGTAGTACTCTCGTACTCACTCCTCGCACTCTTGCAGTCACTTCTATGTAAGCAAACTGTCCAATTCACACTGAGGTAGTGTGGCATGGGCGTGCCCTCTGAAGGTCAGTCCCGCGCCACTTTCTAGTCTCGAGTGGCACTCCGAAGCGACACATGACGAAGACTTGCAAGTGGCGCGTTCTGCTAATTATCAAAATGTGTGACGATTTTCAGTTCAACGTCCAATTTCGGGAAATCACTGAGACGTCTCATGAATCACACGATTTCATTCGTTCGGATTATTGCAATCGCATTGTGCACTTTTGTAATTACATCTACGTAATTAAGAACGCATTAATTTCCCGTTGATTTCTTCCAACTTTCTCAGGGGAAGAAATCAACAGAATAATAAATTGAAGAATAAATAATTGAAGAACACTTATATTAATTATTCTAAGAAAGAATTATAAATTATTCTGAGAAAGAATTTATAATTCTTTCTCTAAATAATTAATTGAAATGTTTGCCACAAAACTATGCATTGTTCTTTGAAACTACAAATATTTTCCAAATTTAAACACCACAAAAGGAAGTAAAAAGATGCAAACACGTAAAAAAAAACAGACAGAATAATTATATATATATGGCTTCTTATTCATACAAAAAAATTCAATACAAGGTATGTTTATATTTATATGGTAAATTTATATTATAAAAATTAAAGTTTTTTAACTGATTTGGAATGAGCATGAAGCATTTTGAAAATGCTTGGGTTTAAATAGAAATTTTATGAAATTTGGGCCTTATTTTGCCACAAAATATTTATTTGTGAATTCTAAATGTCTTCTTTGTAGTAAAAATAATATTAAATTTTCTCTTTTGTGTATACAGTTAAAAATTGAAAATTAAAAAATACGAGGTTGAAGGTCCTTTGTTCCCTTAAGTCATAAAGGATGAACCCCAAAACTTCTCTTTTGTGGAAGATCGTCCAATTGGATAAGATCTAGAACATCATCCGATGGAGAGGATGTCATGGTTGACGCCACGTCCCTCTCGAGACTGGAGACGTTTCTATTTAGATTCATCAGGTCACGTCAGTGCCGCGTCCCCATCACGCCTCCACCAGACGTCCGCGCCACGTCTTCTCTGTGTGAATTAGGCCTAAAACGTCTCTCCCCCTCCTTGAATTAGAAGAAAGACGATATTAATCGCCTCACATACAAGCCGCGTTCGTTCTCCATTAACCTTCAGCTTACGGGGACCATTTTTCCGATTCCCTATCTAGAACGGGAAATTTCATACCCCTTTGCAAGAACGGTCATTAAGGGGACTTTATATATATGTGTATGTATGTATGTATGTATGTATATATATATATATATATATATATATATATATATATATATATATATAATAGCCGTTGTCTCTGTATAACACTTCCGGGCTGTACTCATCTTTCAATTGAAGCCCTCAGTAAACAAACAGCCGGTTAGGCTTAATTTCAATTTCAGATGTGGATCAGAATTTTTTCTTACCTAAAAACTAATATCTTCTCCATCAAATCACGTTTGTTCAGCCTATTTTTCTATGAAACATTCAGAACTAAAAAAAATTGGATGCTTTTAGCTGTATATTTAACAGTTTTTAAAAATCTCTTTACTTTTGCGATGAATTCTGAAAGTAAACAAACTTGAATGTGAATGAATCAAGTAGCTCAAGTATTCATATCGTGTAGTGAGCTGTAAAAAACTGGATGGCAGTCTACTACTCCAATCGCATGAAAAACTAAATAAATAAAAAATAATGAAAGGGTTTGCTTTTACAAGGTGTGGATTAAATGCAATATTGTTAGATAATTCGGGATATTTTTTAACTTTCATATACTTTTTCCATTATGACGTCATTATTAGTATTATGACGTCAAAATGACGGGTTACCTTCTAGTATATATATATATTCTTGTGCCCGTATTCTTGGGATAAATGCTATCCCACCCCGTAAGGAAAAGGTTAAACAGAAACCTTACTTTAATCTCCTGTGGCTACTGCGAAATTGAATATCAGATGCCTTTTCTGTTGCATGACACTTTCATGAAGCCGAAAAAAAGATAGTACCCTCCAGATGCAGTCGACCTTTGATCTTTCCGATGACAAACATTTCTAATACTGAGGAATCTCCGTTATTCTATTGCTATCACTTTGTGCGGAATACTCGGGTCTCTGGGGGCGTTTGACTCTGACTGGCCAACTTTAGAAGATCAAAGACTCACCACCGCTGACAGTCGTCTACACTATGATATTGAGACGCATTTAACTACGATAAATGCTTACTAGCTCGTGCACTTAGGATGAGCAATATGTAATATGCGAAGTTTTTAATACACGTTCATGCCTCATTCGCTCGTGCTTTCCTAATTTGTTTTATTCTACTCTATATAGATATGCAGGTACATGGTTCAGCCTTCGGTTATTCAAATTAGTATTTGCACAAAGTTTCACATTAATTTTAATCATAAAAATTTCATACCTACTATTTTTAGATATACTTAAACTCTTTACACCCTTGGTGAACAAGTTAGTGGCTTTCAATTTTTTTTTTCTGATTATATTTCTTGGTCATGATTAAAAGCATAACGTGCCTTCACACACGCATACACACTACAGAATTTACACAAAATATATATATATATATATATATATATATATATATATATATATATATATATATATATATATATACAATACATATATATATATATATATATATATATATATATATATATATATATATATATATATATATATATATATATATATATATATATATATATATACAGATATATATATATATATATATATATATATATATATATATTTATATATTTATATATATATATATATTTATATATATATACAAGGATCTAGGTGAGGTTGGCATGTAATACCAGTTACTTTCACAACATTTATGAGACGGCTAGCACTGTTTGTCCTTGACAAGTTTTTGAATATTAGGTTGTAACTGTGACAAAGCACACCTCAGGTCACTTTCAACGTCCAGACGTAAGACAATTGTCGTGTTTTTACAATTACGACAGTTATCGTGCTCGTATGTCGAAAATACGTTACGGTTACATTGTAACCGCAAAATTGAGTACAGTAAATTACAGTTAGATTTACTTTTTTTTTTTTTAAACTCACGCCTCCCTTGAAATTCCTCTACGCCTCAGGTTAAGAACCGCTGGTCTAGACTATGGTTTAAAGTTACTTATGATATTGAAGATTTTATAACAAACTTTTCTCACTGCAAACTTCCTGTAATGTTTGCTATATATAATAACTATGGGGATATTTACTTGATGTGCTCATATTCGTAGAGCATGCAGGAACTCAAGCACCAAGTATGTAAATCACAGGAAAACTTGTTTAACTGTAATTCTTAGCATTATACGTAAGAATAACATGTTCGGATTTTCTAGAGCCACAGGTGTATGCTTCTTTTAACCTTTCGTGGGACCGTGAACACGCGAGTTGGACGAAATCCTCTGATAGTTGTAGGATTGAGAACTCGGGAATGTTTTAAACACCGCGTCGTCATTTTCTCTGGAAATAGAGTCTAATTAAACTTGATAAATGAAATTAAGCGAGTTCATTCTTCTCCATGAAATGCGCATTCTTGAGACGGATTTTCATCTGAGAGTGTTGCTACTATTAAGCGCACTTAAGTCGAATAAAACTCGTATAGTTCCTCTCGTCGACAATTTTGAGTTGGAGAATGTCTCGACGGATTTACGGAGTAGATTAGAGCTCCGTAAGTTTCTTCGACGAAATTTCACAACGGTTGTTTAAGGGGACTCTCTACTCTTAAATCTTTAAAACACTCGATTTTTTGAAAAACATATACAGTCGAACCTCCATATATCGAACTTCCCTATATCGAAATTTTCTATATATCGAACTGTTAGGAAATCTCCATGTTCATTACATAGAAAAATTGTTTCTATATATCGAAAAAATCTCTATATATCGAAATTTTTTTCAAGACAAATTGGGAGATTTTATTCCACTTTCGAATAAAATCTCCCAATTTTTGGCATTTGAAACAATGCGTCGTGGACTCCAATTCGCTGAAAATGTCCCTGATGAAGTTTTTAGTGGACTGAATAAATACGAACATTTCTTTGAACTTTCCGCAAAACTAACTGTTCAGAAAGATATTCGTAGTTTTTTCTATAAAGAATGTAATTGTGATCATTGTAACCACTTTCTGCATTATTGTTTTTTTTAAAGATATGTAGTAATCAATAAATCTTCATTTTTTAGTTATTAACTTTCATTTAATGGGATTCTCATATAAATTAGAAATAGAGTTTCGTATACGAAAATTAGCTTTAATTTTTTTAGGAGGATTATGATAAGACTAAGCTCAATTCTATATATCGAAATTTTTTCGCGCAATTTGCTACTTCGATATATGGAGGTTCGACTGTATATTAAAGCCTGATCATTTCTTAACAAAATAAACCAAACCGCATAAAAATATTCCGCTTAGTTCCGGAGATATTGATATTCTAAATATTTAATTACTGATCAAGTTTATGGTAAGAAAAATTTTAAACTAATTTTTCTCAAAATGTAATTTTGCATCATTCCGCAACTGATATCTCAAAAACTGTGAGACATAATTCCATGAAATTTTTATCACTGCATAATCATATTATTTTATTGCGTCTGAGCTAGAATTATTGCAATCAATGCATATTTTGTTCTTTTTTCAGGGGTAAATTAGTGCAAAAATTTAAGAAAATTTTAAGTATATTTTGAGAAGTTTGAAAAAAAATTAAAAAAAAATTTAAATGTTGATTGTTTTAATTCAATTGTATTTTGAATTATTAATTTTAAATATAAAACAGGAATTATACATTTAAGTGTAAAATTAAATTCATAGTTCCGTGCGCAAGCCAGTATACAATAAAAATACTTAAAAAACAAGGCATATCTAAAGCATTAAAAAACGAATTATTTAAAATTATTTTGAGAGATGAAAATTTGTTTCTTAAAATAAATATGTCAATTTATCGTAGACATAAAATTTGGAAAAATTGGGAGTAAATTGAAATAGTTACAAAGAATCAAAAAGTATGAAAATATGCCTTATTTACTCGACTTAGAGTCGTGAGTTCCCTTAAAAGAAAAATCAATGCCTTGCAAACACGCAGCGAAATATAAATTATGACTATCGAACTGATATAGTACAGGTATAGGACAATATTTGAACAATAAGTTGAGAAATATTTTAGCCGAATTTCTTTTGATCCAAAATAGAGTGTTTGAAACACATACTATGGTTAAAATTGACTAGGTTGTGGCTATCAATGTAAATGTTAAATAAATTAACGTATACACATAGATTTTCTTCTGATAAATCATATTTGCACTTAAATATATATTAGTCTATACTTACAGTTTTGGTATGATTTTTGGCACAAATTTTTCTAACGGACATTTTTTAGGATACTTTACTTGTTGCCAGTCATTACAATGATCCGTAGACACTAATGTTATCACCATGTTAATCTATGTATATAAAACAGCTCCGTGGCTGACTGACTGACTGATAGATAATGCACAGACCAAAATACTGGACCTAAAGAGCTGAAATTTTGCATGACGATTCTTCTTATAGTGTAGTGCACTAAGAAAGATTTTTGAAATATTCTTGCTAGATTTTTTAAAATTAAATTTTTAAGCTGTTTTTGTAACATTCTTTAAAATTTGCATTTAAAACAATAATCTGAGGGTTATAAAATTTATACCACGAGAAAGATCGTAAAAATTCCTTTCAAATGAAATCTTTTTCGAATCTTTACCTTCATTTTATGATTTTTGATGAATTTTTAAAGATTAATTTTTAGAATTTAATTTATTAAATGCTGATCACGAGGTTTCTTTTCTTGTGATACTTTAAATTAATTTTGCGTCACGTGCATAACAACGAAATAAATTGACGAAAAATATTAAAATATGGTAAAAGATAAAATTTAACCACTAGACTCATTGAGAAGGAAGTTTTTTAAGAATTTAATTCAAATTAGTATGTTTTATGGATATTAAACATACAAATTAATTGCATACATTAACTGTTGTATTTAATTTGAATATTTTCTTCTACATTATTTTGTCTATAAATATATCCGTTACGATTTTTTTGTAAATGTATATTTTTTTGGCATTAATTGCATGCATTGACCGTTGTATTTATTATAAATATATATATTTTTTGGCATTAATTGCATGCATTGACCATTGTATTTAATTTGAATGTACTCAGTAGCGAAGCACGGTTATTCAGCTAGTACATTATAATCCATGAAAATTATTTTGCTATTTTAAATGCCCGTATGTTGGAATCCCAGCCTGTATTTTTACTCCTTAAGGGGGTCCGGGACACATTTAAATTTTTTTTTTTTATTTATTGAGTTAAAATTTTGAATTCTTTTGTGATGGTTAACCATATAATTCGTAAACAAAATCATATCATAAAACTTCTCAAAAAGTTTTAAAAAAATTTTTAAATTTTAAATTTTTAATTATAGTGGGGTAATTTAAAATTGTTATAACTCGAAATATTATTTGACGAATTTCAAAATTTTTTTATTAATTAAACAGAAATATATGTTTTAATTTTGATTCACCATTTTTTTAAATATTAATTTTAAAAAAATTAAAAATATTTAGGTGAAAAATTACAAAAAAAATTATGTAACTTATTTTTAAAAAATCATATTTTCAAAAGTAAATATTTTTTCAAATTTGCTGAATCTAAATTAAAGTAAAATAGTTGAAAAAGACATGTTACAAGTTTCAACCATTTATCTTTAACAGTTCTTGATTTATAGCAATTAAAAGACAAGACATGGGGAAAAACCCCATCATGCTGAAAAACGCACTTACAAGTTTAAACAACGATTGACTACTATTAGAATGTTGAAAAAAAAATAATAATTTCTCCTGTTCTAATTAAGATAGAAACATTATTTAAACGTCATTTTAAGCGTAAAAGAACACAGAAATTTTTAATGCAATAAATTTTTTTTTTGAAAATTCGAACTATTTTGTGTCCTGGACCCCCTTAATGGTATTTCTTCTTTTGATATTTTTTTTTTCATGTATGGAAAGAAATCAAAGATAGAAAAAAATTATAGATATCAAGCTCATAAATAATTTTTTCAGATATTTTAATTTACAAAAAGATTCGTGTGGTGTTGGAGCAAGCTTTTACATGCTTGCTAATAGAAAGAGGTAAAACTAAAGCTCAAAAATGAACATTTCGCACCTCTGGTAGAAGAGTGTTACATCTCCAAAATTTTCGATTTTGAGATAGTTGCACCACAATGCTCCATAAGAAGTGCTTCTCAATCTCGAATAATGTTATAAGCCTAGTACCAACACAATCTCCTAGATGACACTTATTACCCTCTTTCACAACTAGGAGGGGGACTTGCTCATACGCGAAGAATGATAATAAGATTTTTGTAAGTGCCTAATGTTGTTGTATTAAAATTTTACTGTAATAAAAATTTTCGTTGAATTTTATTTGAAAAATAAATGTTTTTTATTTGGAAAATAAATTTGTATTTTTTTCTAACCTGCTGTTCATGTTATCAAGGTTTTTTCTTTGTACTAGCCGCTGCGCGACCAGCATGGTCGCTTTTAGTTTTATATTTTCTTTTGCAAAACAACTCAACTGAAGTAACATATGTAAGGAATGTTACAATTACCTCATCATAAATATACGTTGTTAAGGGGTATTCTCTATAAATCTGATTCTAAAACATCGTGATTAAAAAATGGGAATTTCCATTACTTCAGAACAGAGTTAAAGATAAGACTGAGAAACCCAACACCAATGATTTTATAAATTACATCCCTCTTTGTATGTATTATTTTCCAAAATTAAGATATATACACATTATCATTACATCAAATAAGAAATAGATGGGGAAAATTTTTTTCACTTAAAAAAAATGGAGTAAAAATTCAGCAAGTACTAAAATATAGCGTAGATTCCATCACTCTCTTTATGTACTATTGTTCACAATTCAGATATCTACACTTAATCATATCAAATAATAAATTGTTGGGAAAATTTCTTCGCTTATAAAATGGAGTAAAAATTCAGCAAGTCGTGAAAAAAGTGTAGAAAATAAACTATTACTGACTGTCAGTTGCTATGCCGGTGACGATTAACCCTAACCTCGCAATCATTTATACTTTCTTTCACGCCTCTCTCTCTTAATAAATTATTTCTTCGATTGTTCCGAATTTTCACTTGGTCGTGTTTCTCGCTTTCGAACATTCCTGATTTCATTGCGTAAATCCATGTTGACACGCGCATGAAAATTGCGGCCAGCCGCTAATGTTTACATCGGGTAGTTGCAGCCGTTGCCATTCGGGGTGTATAAATATCGTCGATTTTTGTGCCGCATACCTACGCGTTTTATATATATAGATTGTGAAAAGTTTAGATAGATCGTGCATTAGCATAGGGATATGACAGTATTCCCTCAAGCTTTTCCGTCCATGTTGACAAAATGAGGTTACTAGAAGAGGGCTATGTCTTGTAATTAAAATTCCAAAATCATGCTTTAAAAATTGAAAGCAACTTTAATAGTATATAGTTTTGCCTTCTGAAGTGATTCAAACAATAAGTTTTTCCAAAATTATCATAGGCATTCATAAAACAAGAAATAAAATTTAGACATATATCTTTTTTAGCTCTTTCTGAAAATATGACTAATTTGAGATGTAACACTCTTCTATAGCAGAGGTGCGATTTAAGCACATAAATTTTTAACTGTTAGAAATTAATAGTGATAAAATTATATCCCGAGAAATATTATTCTAATACTAAAAAAAGGTCTAATAATTTTATTAGAAGACAATGCAGCACAGAGGATTCATTTATCTGAGGTTTTTTAGCAATCTTAAAGTAACATGGAAATTACCTGCAGTTTTCTCAGAAATATTTATTTTTTAACATTACTGAGAAGCATGTATTGAGTTTAAACACTGAGGCTTCATTGGCGCACCATAAAAAGATGTTATTTATCATATATTTTAAAATAATATTTGCCTAATAAAACATGAATTATCTTCAGCTTACAAGATACTCTGTTGAAAATTGTATACATAATATATCATGTAAGTTAAAATAGATAGATACTTTTTAAAAAGTAAAATTCTTACAATTTTTATTGTCTTAAAAACTCAATTCCGTAATAAAAAACAGTTTCTTGCAGTTTGTAGGGTTTAAACAAACTTCTGCAAAAGACAAACTTGTTGCATTTTCATATTATTTATCACTAGCATATTTAGCCAAGATGACAATTCCCAAATATATTCAATTTTCTTGATTCATATGAAATCTCTTCTCTTGTTCTAACAAATAAATAATCCAACAGAGATAGATAAAAATAATACGAAAATAGACAAGAAACAAACAGAAATCAAGCACTCTGGGCATCCACGCACCAACGGCAAGATTCTGTATAAGTGTGAACCATAAAATAACAGAGGTAACCGACAGGTCTCGTCATCAGGGAGCCTGACCATATCAGTTACCTCAAGGGGAACTTTCTGATTAGGATGCAGGTAAGCCCAAAAAACATCCCAAGGCCCCGAGTCCCTCAAGGAAGCAATAAGTCAAAAAGAAAATGAAAAGACAAACACAACTTATAGTATGGGCTCAACGCACCTTACATGCAAGCACACAAACAATCCTAATGCAAAGTAAAAGATGCGTACACACCGTTTTGATGCGTTTTTGGGCTTACCTGCATCCTATTCAGAAAGTTCCCCTTGAGGTAACTGATATGGTCAGGCTCCCTGATGACGAGACCTGTCGGTTACCTCTGTTATTTTATGGTTCACACTTATACAGAATCTTGCCGTTGGTGCGTGGATGCCCAGAGTGCTTGATTTCTGTTTGTTTCTTGTCTATTTTCGTATTATTTTTATCTATCTCTGTTGGATTATTTATTTATTTTTTTCATTATGGGGATATGAAGCTTCTGCGCTATCCTCTATTGAAAATGTTTTCTTTCCAAGATATGTTTTATGTTAAAGTGAATTAGCAGTCTATGCTTGATTTTTAATTTTTGTTTATTTCTATTGTTTATATTTTACTTGTTCTAACAAAGTTACTTAAATAAACTAATATACTGCAAATGCTAACGATTACTTGTATGTCTATAAATAAGTAGAATTAGAGGGTCGTCGAAAGATTTAAAAAAATGTTTGGCTAGTTGTTTCCCATTTCTAAAAGGAGAAACTAAAATCAGTCCTAGTATTCAAATTCACAGATAAGACTGCTTAAGATTTATGAAATAAATGTTCACTCTGACCTGTTAAAGTGCACAAAGATGTGAAGGTCATTAAAATGGGAGCCTTTTGAATTTTAAACACAACCTTTGATTAGGAAGTTATTAAATGAAGAAACAGCTGAAAGGAAGAGAACAAAGCTTCGCAATTTATCGAGTATATAAGGAAAAAAGCTAAAATGAAGCAAATACAGTGAAACTTATCTGTGGCAGCCAGTAATGGTTCCTGAATAAAGTGCCCGTTTTGAGGGGTGGCCGTGGAACAGGGGTTTCTTCCTTTACATTAGCTCTATGGAGTGTTGAATCGGTTCTGAGCAAAATATGGTAGTACTTTATAGGCGTAGCCTTCGAATATGGGTGGCCGGTTAGAGAAGTTTCACTGTAGTACTAAAACAAACACGGGCTCGGTGGCCCAGTTGGCAAAGGGAGCGGGCCATTGATCTGAACGTCTCTGGTTCAATGCCGATCGCTGATAAATCCACCGCCATGTACGCCAATGGTGGCTGGTGCACGAAAAAAACTGTCGTGGCTGCAATGTCCTCCAAATTCTCAAATTTATTAAAAACGGGAGCCTCACCACTCTAGCCGCACCCCTATAGCCTTTATGGACTTGATCTGACATATTTTCGGTCAAGAGGCATAATCCACAACTAAAACAAACACGTAATGTCAAAATTGTCTCAGTCAACACTCATCGACCTTCCTGAATATAAGATAAAAGTTATGATAACGACAGCAAAAAATGCTGTATCTTATCCCAATTCATAAAATTTTCGCATTTGAGTCGAATAGACAACTTTTAATTTAAAATCAATAGTAAAGAGAGCACTTTAATCTTTATAGTTTTGTAGGTTCCTTTTAACAGGAAAATTTAAAATAGGTTGATAGAACAGAGGACGATTTCAAATCCTGTCATAACTTTATACTGAATGCCTTTCGATTCCTATTTCGTACAAATTTGTGAGAATACTAGAAAATTAAAGCAAAAATAGCTATAACAAACCATCTACAATTTTGCCTCTTCTGACGATGGAGGAGGCGCTTGCATTCGGTGGCAGCGCAAGGTAGATAACATGTGGCAGATAAAGACGGAAGAAATGAAATTTCGTTTTCTGTAATTGGTTCTTAAACTAACGTAACTGAATATAATAACACTTGAGTAATAATGAAAATTTCAGGGAATGATATTCGTGGGTAAAGAGTGTTTAAGATGCAGGGCGTAATTAATCGGAAAAATGAATTTCATTTTCTGATCATTTTTCATAATAGCATTTGTCTAATTTGTACAGCATTTGTTTTACAAGAATTGCTATTCTTGAACTAATATTGATCTTGACAAGACAACTATAAATCACCCTCAAAAAATTGTAACGTTTTCATGAAAGGAAGAACTGGCCATGGATTGAACTATTGTATATTTGCCATTTATTTCTTGTCGTATAAAGTGATTAAAAAGTGATCGCTTTCTTACTTTAAAAAATATATAAAATCGTTATTTTATACCGGTTATAGTCTTCGCCTACTAACTATTGTTTCGCAAACTGATATTGTATTTATTTTTCCCTAGTTCTTTCGTTTTTTTAAATTATTTTTAATTTCCGTGGCAACAGTGGGTTTTTATTTTTTAAACAAAGAATAATCAAAAAACATTGAAGTGTGTGTGTTCCTCGGTAATCGCTAATTTCGTTGTGATAAAACAAGTTTTAACATGAATAAATTGATAGACTTAGTTTTAATATTCGAGTATGTATAATCACTCGCACTAAGTAGCCGGAAAAAAGTAGGAATATTTAAATTGTTACATCATGTTTTGACTCGCAACAATTTGTTTAAAACGTTTGTTTTTTGGATGTATCGCTTATGTCGTTACTTACGGTCATCTCTGTGCTAGGGTGAGTTATTTTTTATATTATTTATTTATATGTAATAGAAGTTCAAGGAGTTGCGGATAAGAACAAGAAAATAAGGGAGAAAAACCGAAGAATAGATGAGCTGCTTAGAAACCTGATGTTTAATGTTAGGGATAACAGCAAAAACGAAAAGTTTGGGGTTGGAATTCTAAACCTAGCGCAATAGAACCCAGGCTTCCAAGAAACCGTTGAGATTTATGCTTCCAAATATATTACAACAGGCTGTGAAGACCATGTCCTCCAAATCTACTACGATAGCTTTGTCCTCATAGCCAAAAAGACAACCTAGGGGATAGGTGTTTTTATATTATTTATTTCTTTCTAGAAAGAATACAAATCCGAAACATGTTGTCAATGCAGCTCTATAGTGCTATAATCTGAAACAACGTTATAAAAATTTTGAGGTGTTTCCTCGATAAACACTAATTTTGTTTTGATTAAATTTAACTTTAACACCAAAATCCTAATACATTTGTAATATTTTCCTGTGTTTTTATGCAACATCTCTGTTGGATTGAAGTTGCATTTTATGGCTTTTATTTCGGTCCCTTGCTTTGAAATACCTCTATTCAATAACTCTGCATGCTATATATTACTTATCTAAAAGGGCACACACAAAAAAAACATCAGATTGCGAAACAGGAATAAACTTTCGTCGGCTTTTTCAGATCAATTCGTTTAATTAATGCACAAAATAAATGTTCGGGTTATTCACTGTAAGAAGAAATTACAAGTATTTAATGAACAGTTTAGCTGTTCACGGCCTCTTTTATGGATAAAAAATTTCTTATACTTGCTACGGACAAGAACTTAAAAACACGGAAAATGTATAAATATTTGAAAACTTAAATTCGTCATCTAGTTTTCTTTATGGGTATTATATTTAATTGACAGTGATTCTACTGAATCATATTTTTCAGAACATATTATCGGAGGTGTATCATTCGATTTTACGTAATTTGAATAACTATTTTCGTATTTAATTATAAAAAGTTGTTTTATCATCTTCTCTATTTTTTACGTGGTGCTTTGAAAGGTTTATTATTGCAAATGTTTGCAACATTTACAGCAACAAACTTTGTTTTGCTGCACTTGTAAAATATGGATGCAGTTTTTGAAATCAAACAAAGCCAACAAGAACCCTTATAATAAAAAAAAGATCGGAGATTTTTCTCAGATAAAACGTGCTACATTGTGTTGCATTACAGAAAACGGTTAACCTTTTCCTTACGGGATGGGATAGCATGTATCCCAAGAATACGGGCCCAAGAATGAATATATATACATATATATATATATATATATATATATATATATATATATATATATATATATATATATATATATATATGTGTATGTATATATATATATATACAAATAAATAAATAAATAAATATATATATATATATTTATATATATATACACAAATAAATAAATAAAAAAAAAAAAATATATATATATATATATATATATATATATATATATATATATATATATATATATATATATATATATACACAGTGGAATCTCGATCTATCGTTTTTCAAGGGACCTATTGAAATGAACGATAAATGCGGGAAAACGATAGATACGGAAACATAACAAAGCAATATGATCGTTGGGACTGGATAAAATGAACGACACATACGGAAAAACTATGGATCCGAAAACGATCGATCGAGATTCCACTGTATATATATATATATATATATATATATATATATATATATATATATAGGGAATCGGAAAAATGGGCCCCGTAAGCTAAAGGTTAATGTCTTAAATATTCAGTAAATTATGGTTTTTATAGATTACTTTATCCTTCTGTTATTTGATACTCATTTTCATCGCGGAGTAAAAAAAATTCCTTTGAATATGGAGGTGATTGATGGTTATTAAGAAAGAGAAACAAATGTTACTATGAATACAGCTGGATATCTCTCTAGAACAAACATAATTTACAGTTAACCCTTTAACGGCCGATCCCGTATACAAAGTGCAACACTTTCGCAATTTTGAATGGTTTGTTTTTACATGTAAGGTTTGAATGTTCTAAGCAGTTTCTATTTATAGCTACACCCTTTCTAATGCTGGTCTGATTTCCTGACCCTTCTATTCCTTTCCATTCATTGTTAGTCGGGATTTAACCATGGTAAACCAACGATTGTACTCGATGACAAAACGACAAAAGCAGGAGTTGATGTAGTTGATCAAATGTGCAGCTATTGCACGGTATCCCGCATATCACGAAGAGGGACAATCTCATTGTTTTTATGTTTTTGGACGTAATAGGAATCAATTTGCAAGTTGTCCTTAGATCCAATAAACCGGACAGTTTTGAAATAAGGCCATTGTATCTGCATTCTTTGGCCTTTAATTATAAATATGTCTCAATATTATCAACATTTTATATCTTGTCATAAAACTCAGAATTATTATTGTCAATTTGAAAAAAATAAAGTTCACTACAAAAGGAATAATCAAGGTTGAAATAGAAGTTGCACTTTGTGCAACGCGCGCCTGCTGGTGTTCTAAAAATTGGCACACAAGCTGAAGGGTTATAGCAAATTACAACATTATTCACTTGATTTGTCCGTGATATCATACTATGGAAAGGAAAATGACAACAACGAACAGAATCTGTAGAGCATCGAGGTATCGTGAAGATGGATCTATCCTTCTTCATGAACTCGTACAAATCGGGAATAGTGGGGTGTTTGGTTAGGTGATTGAGCAATGCAGGATATATTCCAGTTCTGCATATTCTTTACCATACGGTTCCGAAATGATCCATGAAAAAAAAGTTAAACACTGTACTTAATAATCTACTGATACCTTTTTTTCGGTGATAAGTCCTCCTCTAAATATACAGTATTCAATGACTTTTATCCATTTATCATGCTATCCCCGACGATCAAAATGAAAAAAGAACTATGAGCTTCGCAGGCGTTTCATCGTTATACCATGTTGACAGTTTTTTTCCATCCGAGAGGATGTCCAGAATTACTTAAAACACTGATACATAATTCGTTCGAGACCATTACCTTGGATAACCCCTGATGGTCACAATCTCAACGTTCTCTACACGGCTTCAAGGCACTGCCGGTGCAATAAAAGAAAATACTTAATGGGTTTTCAGGCTTATTACGGAGCCTATTCAGATAATGGTGAAAAAACAACGAAAAGACTTTATTAGTTCTGGGGTCCTTTTTACGTTGTAAAAGTTGAACGCTCAAAAGCATTTTAGTGTCACTATGGACAATTTATTTCAACGCATATATGCATTTGAAGGGCTCTTCCCATGGTGACTTGCTTAAACCGTGAAACGACACTTTCTGGAACTGTTTATTTTTCAACCTCGACTAAGTTTTATATATTATATATATATATATATATATATATATATATATATATATATATATATATATATATATATATATATATATATATATATATATATATATATATATATATATATATATACAGTCGAACTCCGTTATAACGAACTTCAAGGGACCAAAGGTTTTGTTCACAATATCCGGTGGTTTGCTGTATCCGAACCGTTAAGAAAAATGCTAGAGTTCACAAAATGTTGTTTTGTGAACATTTCATTGTGAACATTTCATTTGTTGCAATGTGTATTCAATAATGATGTATTAAGAAAATGATAAAATCTATTAAAAATGATCATTAATGAATTAAATCGACAAAAATCGATTACATTATACTGGCACAATACTAATTAAATTACGTACAATAGGAAAACGGCGGAATCAAAATTTTCGTTCGTTATATCCTTGAGTTCGTTATATACCGGGTTCGCTATAACGGGGTTCGTGTGTAAAATATATATAAACACACATATATATATATATATATATATATATATATATATATATATATATATATATATGTATGTATAATTAAAATAGCAAAATTTATCTGCATGAAACTCTATATATTATGCATCTAATCCTTCTTATAATGATAGATTAGTGTGATTCCAGTTTCCTCGTGGAAATAACATTTTATTTTCAGGTGTTCATGATCAGAGATCATGGCATATGCATAAATGGGAAATCTTCTAAATAATGGCAAAATGTTAAATAAGCTTTAAGAAAGATCATACCCTATTTTAAGAGAATAAAACTAATAATCTAATTCCAAGCACTAGAATTCGAGATCACCAGGTTACACAAGATTTGTATTATTTACCATTTAAATCAGACATCTAGAATTAATGTAATGAATCGCATTTTCGTCTACCCCTGAATTGTCTGTTCCCACTGTATGAGCAAATTAAACAAAAATACGATTTTCTTCAAGGGATGAGATGCAACAATAGACTTCCATGATATGCTAGTAAATGAAAGTTTTGTAATTCCTTCTACTTGTCTCATATGAGTTAATATGCTTGGTAACTTGTAATTTAATTCTTGTATAAGTTAGGAAACAAGCAGAGACAGACTAATTTTTGAACAAACTTGTTTATTAATTATCATCTTGCTATTATTAATTATCATCAGTGAGGATTATTAATTATCATCATCTTGCACGTGGTGTACTTCGTGATAGGTGTCATCCCCTGAAATAATCTATGGTGACTTGCGATAACAAAGGAGCTGCATACGACTTCTCACAAACGAACAATTTAACGCCCGGGTGCAAAAATACATAGACTAGACTATACATATTGCTCAGTTCTCCCAGCCATTAGAAGAAAAGACTATGTATATTAAAAAAAAAGCGATTTCAGGTAGTCTCGTCTAACGAAACTACCGCGAGTTATTAACGTAGGATTACTTATCGTTGCTTACCTCTTTTGTATGTATATATGTATGTATGTGTTATGTATGTATATATGTATCTATCTTCTATCTATCTATCTATTTATCTATCTATCTATCTATATATATATATATATATATATATATATATATATATATATATATATATATATATATCAAAATTTTGATGCATTTTGATACTTTTCTGTTTAACTGTTTACTGCTTGCCAAAGCGATACAGACTGGGTTTGGCGCGCTGCCAAAATTATAACTTGCGACGAAGGACATCTGAAATTTTGCTTTCCGGAGGACCATTATGGAAGAACGTAATCTTGCGTTAAAACATACATAAGGAATAATGTGCTAACAGTTTTCAGCGAACAGTGTACAGTGTTTTAAGCTTGCATTAGAAACTCGTTTTATAATCGGGTTGAGAAATGCGTCAGTCAAAATTTGCATTAATCGTTCGTTTGCAGGAAGTCGTATGCAGCTCCTGTGCTGTCGCAAGTCGCCACAACACTTATCCATTTGTATTTTCTAGCCTTCAAACTCAAACATTTTTTTCGATGATTACTTAGGTAGGGGCCTGTTCACATAGAATCCGTCAGCGTTATCGTTACTCGTGTTGAAATATATTTAACCAATAACAAACCTCCGATCGATTAATCACGAAATTGTCAAGGTCTGTGATTGGTTTAAAATATGTCAATACGAGCAACGCTGACGGATTCTTTGTGAACAGACCCTAATTCTATAGAATTTTTACACCTGATGTGGTGCCTTTGCTTGACATCACGGTAGAGTAAGGAAACAAAATCATACGTAGCAAGGTCGGGATAGTCAAGATTGTTGGGTAGAACCTAATGCAGAAGCGTATCTCATCTATAAGCAAATCGACAACACTTAGAATGTTTTCTAGATTCATCTCAAGAGTCACTAGGCCATGACACAGAGAGAGCAAACATGTCTCAAATGTAAATGCTCATAAATAATTGTAATGGATATTCCTAAGGAGATCTCACAAGCCTTACAAGTTGACGTAATGTTATGCTGTTATCTTTTCGGGAGATCTCGACTGCCACATTAAAGTTCGCCGCATTCACAGTACTTGCTGAGTCACCTGGGCCAACCTCTTTGACGATTGAAGTACCTTTTCCTCTGCATGCTTTAAATGATCTACAAGGTGAAGAATGAGTCATGTTATATCACTGAATGCTGATGCGACATATTTATTTGCCAGGATGATTTTTCGAAAGGTATATCACACTTTTTTCTACGTAGTACGACATGTTTACCCCTTTCTTAAGCTTTCCCAGTAGCTTACAAAAATGTTCGGGGACAGCTGCTTTATTAAAACTCATAAGAATCCACACAAAAATATATTTCATTAAAGAAGTCGCCTCAATATTCAGATGAATATTTTTTTTCTCTCTCTAACGTGGAGGCACTTCTCACGAGACATTCGTCATTTGTTATTCACCGCAATGTTTGGCTGTTTACTTTATTATGGGAGCACTATTTAGGTGAGCTAGCATTGCTCCCTATGAGGAGACAATACGATAAAGACCAAGCCTTATTCGGGATTTGAAACCCCATGCCCACTGCGTGGAAGCTTACGACGCTAACCACTATACCCTGGGGGCGGCTAAATGAGTATATATATATATATATATATATATATATATATATATATATATATATATATATATATAATGCATTTTAAAGTTATAACTTACGATTTCTCAAATCGGTCTTTTCCGCGTGGCAACGATACGTTTGTGATACGTCCGCGATAAGTTTGTTCCAGGCTGTGAGCTAGTAAAAAAAGGCCTAGCAAGTACTATGTAACCAGTTGGAAGTAATCTGTGTTCCTCTTGCAGTTTTATAAAATTGTACATATTTATGCTTAACCAAGAACTAATAAATGTGTTAAAACAAAAATACTACTCTTGGTATTAAAGCCCAAGTCTGATTTAAGAGCAAGTTAACTGAATGGCACTATATATATATATATATATATATATATATATATATAAGCTATCGTATATGCATACATATTAATGTATAAAAGAATAGAAACTCACAACAAATACGGTCATGTCCGTTAAGCTAATGTTTTTATATTTGCATTAAAAATACTTCACTGTCCTGTCAGTCACAAATACCTTAACATTAGAGTAAATACTCTAGTGGGCCACAGAAAACGTGTACCATTGTAAACTCTGATGTGTGCAGTTTTACAACCCTTCTGTGGGAAGATTTGCCAGTGAGGCAGATATAGATGGAATATCTCTTTCCCAGGTATTCCTACCTCGAAAATCAAGAGGGTATTTGTAGTTTATTACATTCCATGGTAGCCACAATCTACAAACCATTTCTCCTTAATTCTTGACCAGCTTCTATTGAACAGAAACAATTATCACTGGTTATATTACGCTTCTTTTTGTAGAGGCATTTAAGAAAATCAGTCTTACTCAGCCTTCGTTTCGAAACAGGTAATATAAAATAGGGTTTGGCCAAAGTCGTTCCCAGAACCGTCAAAAACTCAAATCTCGAAAGACTTTCAGCCTTATTGCACATTTTATACAAAATGTATGAAGAATATCTGCTGGACAGTCAGATATTTAAACATAGTTTAGTGGGAATATCTTTCTAGTAGATAGACAATGTTCTAGAAAAATGGCACGTACCTGAACCATAGAAGACTGGCATCACGAATCACCCGTTCCACACTGAAGACAAGATGTTGACTGAAACACTTGTAGACTCACAGTACCCAAGGTCGAAAGTAGGGCCCCCAGTGATGAATAGAGATACCAAAGCTTTCTGAGAGATAGATGTTCCCATAGAAGGGTTATGAACTTAAACGTTCATGAAAAGTTGCTGTTTTGATACTCATTAGATACAAAGCTTTATTTTATTCTATTAACCGCATAGGTGAGCACATGTATTGATATATATATATATAAACATATGTTACCGTGAAAGACCGAAATTGAAGACTGTCGACATTCGCCGGTGAATTTCAACACATACCAAATACGTCGGTGAATGACCGAATATTTGGTTATATTCTTATATATTCGGGCCATCACCAGTGTATGTCGACAAGCACAGATATGCTCTGGTGAAGGTCGAAACGAGAAGCCAAGAGAACAGACAGTGTATTTAAACTTATGTAAACAATGTCAAATTAAACAACTGCGCATAAAAATGGTATTGTTTGGAAACCAATGTTCAGTTCGGAGTTAAACTCAAGATGTCAAGTCGATCTGATAGACCTGCAGTCACACAGAGATGGCGAAAATAAGTTCATAATGATGTATCAAGATCAGTTAACGATCTTGTGCAATTCGTGCGAATCTTGTGCAACTTAAAGTGTCATAACAGTTTAAGTTGTTGCAATAAATAAGATTGTATAACGTCAATCACATAATTAAGTTTATTATTGGTGTTTCCTTTTCTCATTTAGAATGTACTGTTCGTTTTAAGTTCAACAGTTTATTTACATGTGCTGTTACTTAAGCTTTCTCCTAATTTGACATAAACCATAATATGTTTTAATAATAAAGTATGATTTAAAAAGTAACAAAAATATTTTTATTCAACATTCACTCTCAATGCATGGCGAATGTCGACATTTGCTGGTGTGAGAAATAAGGATATTTAGCAGATATTTCGGACACACACCAAGACTATGTAAATGTTGACATTCTCCAGATTTCGGTCTTTCACGGTAACATATGTTTATATATATATATATATATATATATATATATATATATATATATATATATATATATATAATAAAAACGCCCCGCTATTATTAATTGTCCTAAATCTACCGCGTATTCTAAATTCTCCTTGCTTCAACCTCAATAAAGCATAGCCCTATTTCAAAAACGAAATAACCGAATATTCTATTCTCTTCAATGCAAGCGAGGTAAAATTATTTTTAGACATGAAACAGAATCCTGTGATCTCACACCTGTTCGGAAAATCAGACGACTTTGACTCTATGTCCCACGTGGTTTTACCATATATCCGTTCCTAACCAATTAAAAGAATTTTAGACAGCTAACGCCCTCACAGTATAAAAAGGTTGTAAAAAGACTATCGCGCGCTTCCTCGCTTCTTTGTCTCGCTTATTCGTGTGTGTCTCCGTGCCTGTCTTTTCTGTCTTTGTTCTTCGCGCGTCTCTTCAAGATATATTCCGCTGTTGTTCCATCATATAGTGTCCATCAAACAAGGTGTAATAGAGTTAATCATATTCCGATTTCCCCGGCGGGATCCGCTGGTGCTACTATTGCTGGAATAATAGCCCCTCACTGCTGAATAAAATAAGTTACACTGTGCAATTCGTGTATCTCTGGCTATATAAATGTGCTTCACTCATCAAATACTCAAGACTACATATTCAACAGCGACTGTCTTCTATATGTGTTCCCATTTCGCCAAATTCATTGTATGCATGGGAATTTCATCACACACACACACACACACACACACACACACACACACATATATATATATATATATATATATATATATATATATATATATATATATATATATATATATATATATATATATATATATATATATATATATATATATATATATATGTGTGTGTGTGTGTAAGTAAGTGTAATAATAACGTTCCACCTTTATTAATTCACGCCTATTCTAAATTTTCCCGTTAACTTTTCAATAAACTATAGCCCCCTATTTCAAATTATGACCTAAGGATAAACAAATTATCCAGCTAAATTGTCCCTTAATGCACATGCTAAACAGTAAGATTTGTTTACCAGTTTTCTCGAAGCTTCCAAAAAATCATACGACTTCTGACGCACGAGGTCATATGGTCACCGACAACCAATTAGAAGTTCTTGGCCCCCTGGTGTACAAGGTGCTGAACCCTTCGTAAAAGCGAGAGCAAAGATTCTTGGCGGGTTTTTTTTTCCCTTGACTGCCTCGTATATTGATGTTGTCTACGCACTCTTTTGTCTTGTGTGCTCTATCACCGCGCGCCGCGTCTTTTCTCCGTCCTTCAAGATATAACGTAGCTAAATACTCCGGCAGGTCCGGAATTGTACTTTTATGTGTGCTGTAACTTACTTCAAAACATTCTGGGTGTCCAGAATAAAGGGAGTTCTGAAAATGTATGGAGATTCCTTTCGACACGACCACAGAACGAATGCCTACAGCAGCTGGGTATTATATATACACAAATACCAAAACATAACGCATACGCTCGTTATGATATAAAACTTACATATGTATGTTTCCACAGAAAAAATGCACTTCGATGAATGCTTCTCACTGTCGTGTCCCACAGCAATATCTTGCTCACCAAACATGGGTGAAATCAAGTGACCGCAACATTAGCCCCTGCGCAACCGAGATCTTTTTGCTCCGAACTGTGCTTTGTGGAATGGGGCGGCGAGAAAGGAAGGGGTGTTCATCCACGCGTGAAACAGCAAACGGGGGACGGGGCAGAGAGAGGAATTAATTAACGACTCTCAGCTCTGGAAAAGTTTGCGAGTAAATGGTCATTATTACTTCGCGGAGTTATTAAGTAGTCCGGCTAATGAATATTCATGACTCTGTTGTGCAAGAAAACATAAAACTCAAGACGCACGACAACAATGGGAGAGAGAAAAGCGAGGGGAGGGAGACCATCCCTCCTCTCCCCCTTTGGACGCGGTGGGGGTCGATGGATGGGTAGGACGGCGCCAGGTGAATGCGTGGATGAAGTCGGATAAAATGGTCCGGATGAAGTCTGGAGTGCA